>JASPKZ010004738.1:0-45562 GCA_030220185.1 Diploptera punctata | reverse complement strand
TATGTTGCCTATGGTTTGAGTGTGGGTAGTCAAGTATTGAGTCGTGAATTGGACAAATTGTTTGGAGATTTGAAATACAAGTATGTTTTTTCAATACTGTGATGATCTCATTGTGTATTCTTCTGATATGCAGCAACATCTTGCTCATTTGAGAGAAGTCTTTGAAAGGTTAAACAATAAAGGATTTACTGTTAATCCTGAAAAGATCACTTTGGGATGTTCTAAGATAAAGTTTTTGGGCCATTTGCTGTCAGCCGAAGGTATCCAGGTGAACCCGGAGAGAGTTGAAGCCATCAAAAATCTTCCTAGACCTAAGAATTTGAAAGGCGTTAGAAGTTTCATGGGAATGGTGGGCTTTTATGCCAGATTTATTCCTAACTTCTCTCAGGTTGCCCTTCCTTTGAATAACTTGAAGAAAAAGAAAACTAAATTCTTATGGAGTCAAGAATGCGAAGCTTCTTTTCAAAGTCTTAAATTAGCTCTTTGCGAGGCTCCCACTTTACAGGTTCCCGACTTCAATAAGAAGTTTATTCTTCAGTGTGACGCCAGTGATAGGGCGTTAGGTGCGGTTCTTAATCAGGAAATTGAAGGCAATTTAGCGCCTGTGGGATATGCTAGTCGCACTTTAAATGAAGCCGAAATAAAATACAGCATTTACGAAAGAGAGATTTTAGCTATTGTTTTCAGTTGTGAGAAGTTCCGTACCTTTTTGGAACATAACCGTTTTGTGGTTCACTCAGATAATCAAGCAGTTTCTTGGTTATGTAAGAACAGTGGTACCCTGGGTAGAATCGGTAGGTGGGTTGTGCGTCTTTCTGCTTTCAATTTGAAGTAGTTCATGTTAGAGGATCCGATAATGCGGTAGCTGATGGTTTATCGCGACTGTTCCATGAATATGAAGTTCCGGAGCACCCTCAAGTCAATCTTCTATCGAACTTTCCTGCATCATTTAAAGATCTTAAATTGCATCAACAAGAAGATGATGATTGTAAGAGATTGTATGCTCAAGTTAGAGCTGGCACTAATAGTCCAGTTTTCTCTTTACATAGAGGTCTATTAGTGTACAATCCTCGAAAAGGTCCGAAGAATCGTGTGTTGGTTCCCGTAGTACTGCGGCCTGTTTTGCTCAAGTATTATCACGATTCTCCTTTGGGCATGCATTTGGGCATTGCCAAGACTATGGAAAAGCTCAATAGACAATATTATTGGCCTCATATGGGTGAGGATGTGCGTAAATACATTTTGAATTGCGTTGATTGTCAGCGAGCTAAGCCTGCCCCTAATACTAAAGTTGGTCTTCATTCGGCGGAGCCCTCCACAGCTCCCATGCAAAGACTCTTTATTGATTTCTTTGGTCCCTTAGTTCGCTCTAAGCGAGGTAATGTTGGGGTTCTAGCAGTTGTCGACGGGTTCTCTAAATACGTGGTGCTTCATCCTGTGAGATCCTTGAAATCTAATGCAGTTGTAGAATTCTTCACTAGAAACTTTTTTCCGAGCTTTGGTGTGCCTGAATCCATTGTTTCGGATAATGCTAAGGCCTTTACTTCTCGTATGTTTAAGAATATGTGTTTCGATTGGGGTGTTCGTCGCATTACTACTTCTCCCCATTATCCAAAACCTAACCTTTGTGAGAGGTTTTTCCGCTCGTTGAAAGCAGGCTTACCATTTTTCATAATGTCAAGCAAAATGTTTGGGATCAACATTTGCCGTTGTTTGCTTTGGGTTGTAATGATGCGGTCCATGAGTCGACAAAAACTACCCCTGCCGAATTGTTTTTGGGTAGACGTATTATGCATCCCTTAGAGTTAAATTGGCACATCACGGAAGCCGATTTAAGTGATTTGAAACAAGCCGATAAAGTTCAGAAATGGGAGGAAGCATTCAAGAACCTTAAGCTCGCTAAAGAGAACGTAGCTAACAGGTATAATAAGGATAGGAAGGATGTCTCTTATAAAGTTGGCGATCGAGTACGTTACCGCCTTTATCCACTTAGTAATCGTGGGGAGCAACGTATGGGAAAACTTATGTTCAAATGGTCTGAACCGTATGTTGTAAAACGTTTTCTAACACCAGTTACTCTGGAATTGGAAAGCGTCAATGGCCATGTTATGAAACAACATGTGAGTCAGCTAAAAATATGTAGTGATATCCAGTAAATTCAAGCATGTTTGTTATAAATGAAAAAGAGCTGAATGTTAAAGCTAAATTACTATGTATTATGACACATGTTAAATTAGCATATCTATGGTTCTGCTTTCCTGTTTGCGCCTGTTCTTTGTTTCAGTTACCTTTCCTTAAACATTGGCAGTTCTACAGTCTATATGCCTGGAGTGTTCGGCAGTCGAGCGCTGGGAGGATCCGGCCGACCCCCGAGTGCCCAGCTGACCGACATAGTGGCTTTGGAACTATGGATTCCTGGAAAGCGGTGGAACGGGATTGCGATCCGGCAATCCGAGGATTATCGTCACCCGAGTCTTCACCTGGAACGCCGCAATGTTGTGCTATGGCGGCTGAATCAAATTGGAGTCTATTTTTCAGCGCTGGAATAGTCTACATGAAAGCAGGTGTGGTGATCGTGATATTGGGGACGATGGAAGATTTGCTTTGAAGTTACCGCTGGAATCCAATAGTGCTTATGTTCCCCTCCCAACGTGGGATTGCTTCTCTGGACTTTATTTGGAAGTCTATGGACTTTTTCTTTTTACCCGGAGGGTGTAGCGGGAGCTATTGAACCGAAAGTGCCTTTTGCGGTTCAGTTATCATCTTCGTGCTCCTTCCCGCTTACGAACATTTGTGAAGCCTGCCAATGTTTCCTGTGTTCCGTGTGGTTACCCCTTCCTTCTTTACCCTTTCCATTGCGCATCTTGGTAGCGCACATCCCTTCTCCTGGCGAACCTGATATATGCTCGGCAATCTCAGTGGACTGGAACAGTCAGTCGATCGGCCTAACAAGTGGCGTTTGGGTTCTTTACGAGTGGATTCAGTGTTGGAATCCTACTCTGGTGTACCATGCAAAGGGTGAAGTTAGCATGGTAATGCAGAAGATAAGCATGTGGATTGTAAACCGAAGAATGGTTGGATTTAATTTAATCTAAGTCAGCATGGAAGAAGGATTTCCGATTCTGCTTAGAGACGTATGAGTGTGATTGTTGGAATGGTATGTCGTTATCTTATTATGTTTTGTTTATTATTGGGGTTTGATTGATTGTTCCAAGATATAGTTCTGTTATTTATATTACTTTATTATTTTTATAATAATCCACACTTATTTTGTATTAAAAACCAATATTTTATGCTACGCCCCTTGTTCTTATTTAAAGAATAGCCATTGTTCTCTATCCCATAACGAAATTAGTTTAGTCCATGCAAATTATAATCAGTGTTATATTCATATGCATGTTCAAGTGGAAAAAGAAAGATGAATGGTTAGCCGCCTTCTATGGGCCCGAGGCAGGCTGTTTTTGTTGTAAATAACTTCGTTGAATGTTTGGAACCCTTTACTAAGTACAGCAGTATCATAACCCAGAGATCCCGGAAGGTAGCAGTAACGTATTCGTATTCGTACTCTTTCTCTCTCTCTACGTACAAAATGATTAAGCAGCACTTGGTTGGTTCTACCAAGTCGCTACACTCGTATGATAGAGGAAACCACTAAACATTTTGATACAACGAACCTATGGCGGAAATGCATAGTTGTAGACTGAAATAAAAACCACGCTAAGTATCACAATAATCGCTTTCCATTTCATTGCTAAAATATGGGCTAAGCCACTGCGGTAAGAACCGGGCTATGTGACAGCCTGCAAGTAGTTCAGACTTTAGCCGCAAGAATGCACCTGGCCTAACAAAGACTATGATAAGGACAATGTTTTTTTTTCTGATTTTTTCAGAATTAAATTTTGACACTTACCCCGTTTTAATTTTCAATCTACATTTCTTGTTTTATTCCAAACAAGGTACATTTCATAGAATTCATATCAATCACAACGAATTCTGCATTGCGTGTGCGTAAAAATACAACAGTGCGTATTTAATTTAACGAAAAACTGTAATTATATAATTTAAGATTCTCCCATATATTTGTATAACCATGTGCTAGACAACATATATTTTTATTTTATTTATTTATTTATTATTTATTCGAGTGTTAGAGAGCAAACCAATCCTGGAAATGCATGCTATTATGCATACAGGGACTCTTGTCGTCCCAACTCCTTTCAAAAAACGTTAGATTGAAAATATATAAAACTGTTATTCTACCAGTTATATTATATGGTTGCGAAACACGGACTCTTACTTTAAGGGAGGAAAGGAGATTACGAGTATTTGAGAATAAAGTTCTTAGGATAATTTTTGGGCCAGAACGAGATGAGCAGACAGGTGAATGGAAAGTATTTTTAAACAGTGAGCTACAATGATATGCATAGGAAGCCAGATATAATAAGAACAGTTAAGTCTCGTATGCTGCGATGGGCAGGACATGTGGCACACATGGAGGATGAAAGTGGTGCATGGAAGCTTATTGTAGGAAAACAGAGGGAAAACGCCTAGTTGGTAGACCAAGAATGAGTTGGGAGAATAACATTATCCATGATTTGAGGGAAGTAGATTATACAGGGGATGACTGGAAGACATAAGCTCAGGATAGGAATGTACGGAGAGCTTATGTCCGCGCGGTCATGAACCTACGGGTTTAATAGTGTCAATGAGTTAGTTAGAGAGCAAATATTATCTTACAAGGTTTACCGACGAATGAAAATGCAGTCATACATCTGGTTTGTTTACATTACAACTGGAGAAATATAGAAGACACAGCAAGAAAAAAATCAAACTTGTTTATATAATCAATTGAGTTGGTGTTTACTTGATGAAAATCCAAATTCTCAACTTGATTTGAATGAATCGCCTTTGTTAAATTTAAAATTTAAATAAATTATTGTTGTATTGTTGCTTAGATCAGTTGATATGTACTATAATAACACAATTGATAATTTGTTAACATGTCTGAAAAAGGTACAGTGTACCGAAACAGCTGTCACTGAATTATATCTTAATAAATATGAAAATCAAATAAAACTAAACTTGTTTATATTCCACTATTGCACTAACTTGATATTCCTCTTTGTTCTCTACGTCACATTGAAAGAATCAACAAAAGAGCATCAATTTCCCTCTTCTCTTGAATCCACGGAACTCGTAATTGTAACGTGGCTGTCTTACAAAAGCAGATGGGGTCCTGAAATAGACGAGGAAATGCTGAGTTTTACAGCGAATGTAAAGACAGATTCAATCCCTTCTTGTAAACTGCAATCCTCGACTTAAAAAAACCTATGCTTACACAATAAACACTGTGGGATACTTACCTACTTATTCACTGACACTATCGAACCCGTAGGTTTATGGCCGCGCGGACATAAGCTCTCCATACATCCCTTTCCTGAGCTAATGCTTTCCAATCATTCCCTATATTATCTACTTCCCCCAAATTTGATTAGTTAATGTTATTCTCTCACCTCATTCTTGGTATACCAACTGGAGTTTTCCCTCTGTTTTCCTACAAGAAGCTTCCATGCACGTCTTTCATTCCCCCATTCGTGCCACATGTCCTGCCCATTGCAGTCTACAAGACTTGACTGTTCTTATTATATCTGGCTTCCTATAAAGACCATGTAGTTCATTGTTACGAAGAATTCTCAATTTACCTGTCTCCATCCATAGTAATTCTGCCGAGGGCAGGTCTTTCACTGCAATCATAGCATTTTCATGCTATGCTTTGCAGCTTTACTAGGGGATTATAGGTGTGGTAGCTTTCCGTTGCTTTCCACACCGGTGAAGGATGGTGATGATAATGAGAAGGATGATGATAATGGCCGTAAGATATTCGGGGACTGTTGGGCCCTAAGCTTCCTGACATTTGTCTTACAAGTGAGGAAAAACCCCGAAAAAAACCTCACCCAGGAAGCTTGTCCCGACCGGGGATCGAACCCGGGCCCGCTGCGTGACAAGTCAGAATCACCTGTCTGTTCATCTCTCTTTGATCCAAAAATTTTCCTAAGTACTTTATTCTCAAATACTCGTAATCTCCTTTCCTCCCTTAAAGTAAGAGTCCATGTTTCACATCCATATAATATAACTGGTAGAATAATAGTTTTATATACACACTGTGGGGTACATTTTGAATATTTTTACTCATATAACTAACTCACTGGCACCATCAAACCCGTAGGTTCATGGCTTCGCGAACATAAGCTTTCCATACATTCCTATCCTGAGCGAATGTTTTCCAGTCATCATCCCTTTTATAATCTACTTCCCTTAAATCATGGTTAATATTATTCTCCCACCACATTGTTGGCCTGTCTACTGGGCGTTTCCTTCTGGTTTTCATACACGGAGCTTCCATGCCCCTCTTTAATTCCCGGACCCGGTATTCAGGAAGCAGGTACGTTTATCACCTAGGCCAGGATGCAGATTTCATGCTAATATATAAATGTATGAACTAATATATAAGTATATGAACTCATCATCATTATCAGCAGCATCAAGGATTAGACCTGCTGGTCTGTTCCGATCTCATATTAGAATTGGTCTGTCCATCTTTTACTGGGTCTTCCAACATTTCTTCGTCCTAGTGATTTGTAATGAATCTGTTTCGGAATTCGGAACCAGATAGATCATTTATTAGTGGATAAACGTTGGCAGAGTAGCATAATCGATGTTAGATCAGTTAGAGGGACAGACTGCAATTCGGATCATCATCTGGTCAGAGTGAAAATCCGACAACGGCTATCGCTTATGAGAGGAAGAAACGCTAAAGATGATTCTGTAAAATTTGAATTAAAAAACTTGAAAAATAATGAAATGCGGTAAGAATACCAAATCAAAATTGCTAATAGATTTGAAGTAATGGAATCTTCAGATGGCAATGTGGCAAACGAAGAAGAAACTGATATAAATAAAGAATGGGAGGCTATAAGAGATGCTATTAAATTGTCAGCATCAGAAAGCATTGGTTGTTTAAAAAAGAGGCAAAACAAGAAATGGTTTGATGAGGAATGTGCAGAAATTGTAAAGAAAAGAAAGCTAGCAAAAATGAAATGGTTACACGAGCCAAATGAGGTAAATTTAGAGCAAATGGGTAGTATTAGACGGGAAACCACCAAGTTACTAAAGAGTAAAAAGAGGGAATATTTGAGAGAGAAGATTAATGTGCTTGAAATGAATGCAAAAAACAGGAACATTAGAGAATTATATCAGGGAATTAGTATAGAGAAGAAAGGGTTTCAGGCTAGAACAAACATAATTCGGAATGAAAATGGGGATATGATTGCAGATTCCAGGAGTATATTAAATGGATGGAAAAGTTACTTCAATCAGCTATTAAATGTACATACAGAACAGGACATTGAGGAGGATAATTTACAGACAGCAGAAAATGCTAGTCGCAGAACCAAATGCATCAGAGGTTGAAATGGCGATTGAAAATTTGAAGATGTATAAAGCATCAGGTGCAGACGAGATCCCAGCAGAACTGATAAAATCAGGGGGAGAAAAATTGATGGGCTAGATACGCTGGTTGCTTAGTATGATTTGGGAAAAAGACGCTCTTCCAGATGAATGGAAGGAATCAATTATTGTACCAATTTATAAGAAAGCAGATAAAACTGATTGCAACAACTATAGGGGCATCTCATTACTTTCACTTCGTACAAAATTCTTACAAATATATTAGTAAGCAGACCTACTCACTATATTGATGACATTCTAGGAGATCATCATTGTGCATTTCGAAGAGACAGGTCTACAACAGATCAGATTTTTAGTATAAGACAGATTTTAGAAAATAAATGGGAATATAATGGTACTGTACATCAACTATATGTAGACTTCAAAAAAGCATATGATTCAATTAAGAGGGAGAAGTTATATAGTATCCTGCTGGAGTTCGGAATTCCTAAAAAGTTAGTTAGACTTATACGAATGTGCCTAAATGGCACAAAGAGTAGGGTGCGTGTAGGCAAAGAGTTTTCGGACACTTTTGAAATCCAGAATGGGTTGAAGCAAGGAGATGCACTATCTCCTCTACTATTTAATTTTGTACTAGAGCATGCAATTAAATCTTTAGAGAATGAGGAAGGCTTACAACTCAATAGTATTAATAAGCTGTTAGTTTATGCTGCTGATGTAGTATTATTGGCCGATAGCGAGGAGTACCAAAGGACAACACGCACACACTATTGAGTAACACTAAGAAATTAGGACTGGAAGTAAATATAATAAAACTAAATATATGGTCACACGTAGAAATTCATTATATAATGGAAATGGACAGCTAATGACAAATGAGGGAAATTTTGAGGAAGTGGCTGAATTCAAATACCTAGGAAGAATAATCACAAATAGGAATGAGACGCACAAAGAAATTAAACATAGGCTCAATTCTGGAAATGCGTGCTATTATGCATTGCAGAGACTCTTGGTGTCCCAACTCGTTTCAAAAAACGTTAAACTGAAATATATAAAACTATTATTCTACCAGTAATATTATATGGGTGCGTAACATGGGCTCTTACTTTAAGATATGAAAGGAGACTACAAGTATTTGAGAATAAAGTACTTAGGAAAATGTTTGGACCAAAGAGAGATGAACAGACAGGTGAATGGAGAAGACTATATAACAATTAACTACATGGTCTTTATAGGAATCCAGATATAATAGGAACAGTTAAGTCTCGTGGACTGCGATGGGCAGGAAATTTTGCACGTATGGGGAATGAAAGACTTGCATGGAAGCTTCTTGTAGGAAAGCCAGGTGGAAAACGCCCAGTTGGTAGACCAAAAAATGAGGTATGAGGTAGGAGAATAACATTAACTATGATTTGAGGGAGTAGATTGTACAGGGAATGATTGGAAAGCATTAGCTCAGGATAGGGATATATGGAGAGCGGCCATGAACCTACGGGTTCGATAGTGCCAGTGAGTAAGTAAGTATTGTTATCCATTCTATTGATGTGGTCCATCCATTCGTGTCTGTATTGTGTAATTCTACAGTATTTAATAGTTTGATTTTATTCAGTTCTCTTCGTATATCCTCACTTCGCCTTTGATTCATTTATTGTATAGCCAGCTACACTCCTCAGAAACCTCATTTCTGACGTTTCCATTCTTCGTTCCTGGTTTTGGTTAAGACCCAGTGTTACGATTCACACTGAACTATCAACTAAAATACGGATATATGACGGAATGATTTCATCACGTGCCATAAATCGGATAGTATGAGTACACGTATTAGGGCATTCGATAAAGAATCAGCGATCCTAGTGGTGCCCATTGTAATCTTGTAGTATGTTCTTGAGCAGTTTTTGTTGTATAAATCTGTAATAAGGCCTATATGAAAGTCTCGAAATATCAATATTTTGTGAATACATTCACTGTTTCTCACATTTAAAAAGTAATATTGCCCTAAAAAGATATTCAGTAGAATTTGTTTAGAAGGTGGAATTGGTAAGTACTCGAACATCCACCAAATTCACCAGACTGGAGCACTTGTGACTATAAGTTATTCTCAATTATCAAATATCCTCTACAACGCATTTGATTTCAATCAAGAGTTGAATTTCAGAAAGCTCTAGATCGATCAGATGAAAGAGATATCCAGAAACGGTGCTGCAGATGTAGTGCGCCGTATATCAAGGATTTGGCAACGTATAGTTCACTTGGGAAGAGACTATAACTGAGGTTCGTAATGTCAAAATTAACCCAAATATTTTTTTTTTGCACGATAATGCGTTCTGTCGTACTTACAGGAATGGCGACTGTGAATGAAAGATAAATTTTCTAAATTTCGGGATTGCCAACCTATAAATAACTACAGAAAAACCTGTCTTTGCCGGAACCTTTATAAGAAGGAAACCTGTAGAGACGGAAAAAAAATCTCCAGAACGGTACGATTTTATAAGTAAAATCGTCCTGTATAAGCTGGAAACCTTCATAACGCGGAAACGGAATGGTTTTTTAAAGTACCGATAGTTAATTTTCACCTCAGTAAGACGGAAAATTATTCTTAAGCACGTTCTAATTACAGTATTAATGACCACACGTGAAAATTCTGCATATGACACTACTGCATTATATCGTTTTTCATTATTGTGTTGCCATTGTATTGCGGGTGTACCCTTGGTTATCTGTGACAGCGGGGAGTCCCTCGCTTTTCCTTGCCTGCTTATGTTACCTGCGAGGGAGTTGGGAATCTCTTCAGTCGTCCTGTAGTTGAGTTCCTTCTTGCTTTTGTGCAAACTGAGATGTGTTACATACACTATTTTGTCTGTATTTCAGTCAAGCATGCTTGTAAAACCCTTACACTGGATGAGAAAATTCAAGCTTGTAATTTGGGAACCCTTTATATGAGAAGGAAAACTGCCAAGACGGAAATATATTTAAGGAACCGTCATGTTCCGTCATAGACAGGTTTTACTGTAGGCCTATATTGTAATATTACAAATTATCTAACTGGGGCGGGAAGTAAAACCACTGCCCTTTATGTATACTACGTAGAATGTATATACAAAAATACAATCCAAAAGGTAGTGTCAATGTACATTATACGAAACAAATCACTGTATTTTAAATTAATTGAACTTCATATGAAACAATATAAAACAATAAATTCGTACTTGCTGTCCTTTTGTATCTGATTGATGTCACAGCATGCTGTAGTCTCGACTAAATTATTTTCTGTATTTATCGTATATAATTGGCCAGACTGCTAACGCCAGTCAGTTGTTTATAATGGATCCAAATATTTCTAACAAATATGTTATTTTACTATTATGTATAGTACGTTTGAAAACACTAGAGTGCAAAACAAAGAATGTTCAACACATGTTTTGTGAAATGTTTTACAGAATATTGGAAATTAAAAACCGGCTTTCGCTTGGTTTTTAATCGTTTCCTCGCTTCTGTAAACACAAGTTCCCAGCCTCACCTTGTAATGTACTCTGGTGTTGTTATAACAGAGTTGCCATTACTTATCGAATGCTTTAGTATAAATATATGAAGTAGTAAATAAATAAATGACGGAACGTTCCGGTCCCTCCCGCGCCATAAATCGATTAATATGACGACATGTATCTAACATTTAAATTTGTTGACCATCACAAATAATCCAAATGATGTTTTGTGTTGGTACGCCTGCAGGAAGTAAACATGGCAAGGTTGTACAAGCACCGCAACCCTCTTTCAAACCACCAACCAGTCCTTATGTGATGCATCACCACACAATATAGAGCTGTTGCAATGCATTGTAATGGAGATAAGATAAAAGGTGGGGACGTGGAAATATTCCTACTTTAACGCCAGTTATCCCTCGCAACGGTTTGTAAATTACAAAATAGAAAACTTTATACAATGTCATAAACTACTAAATCAGTTATTATATTTGAATATACCTCCCCTTTTCCGAATGTCATTTGTTTTCACAAACAAATGAATGGTCAATCCTGTAGTTTCCTCGCGTAAAAGTTAAGTCCTACAATCCGGTTGAAATGGCGTGAGAAAGAAAGACGGATAATTATGATGCGTTTCTGATGTTATTTCAGTTCAGCTCAAATAACGTTTTTAAAATGCATACTTTCCATTGCATTGACGTCCGGTTTTAACCTCTCACCATATATATCATCATCATAATCATCATCCGTTTTCATGGAATCTTCCCGTCGTCTTCCAGAAACCAAACGCCATTCCTCTCTGTCCATCCAGTGATGCATCCTCCACTCCTCCCTCTGATATTCATAGCTTCTTGTACCCCCCTTCTATCCAAGTTTTTTTCGCGGGTCGTCTTCTCTTCCTCATATATATATATATATATATATATATACTTGTATATTTATTAAGTTGATTGATTTTCCATATTCCAATATTTATATTTGCGCGATAGTGCATTTTGTCGTACTTACAGCAATGGCGACCATGATTGAAAGTTCAACTTCCTACATTTCGGGGATGCCAACCTAAATAACTATAAGGTAATAAAATAATTATATTGTAATATTACATATTACAAGCCACGTGCGGGAAATAAAACTGCCCTCTATGTATACTATGTACAATGTATATAGAAAAAATATCCAAAAGGTAGTGTTAATATACATTATACGAAACAAATCGCTGCATTTTAAATGAACTGAACTTTATTGGAAACAATATAAAACAATAAATACGTACTTGCCGCCATTTTATGACTGATTGATGTCACGGCCTCCTGCAGTTTGAACTAATAAACACTGCCCACACTGTTATCGTTAGTCAGTTGTTTATAATGAACACAAATATTTCCAACAAAAATGTTATTATTTTACTATTATTTATTATTTTCAAAACACCATCGCTCAAAAATAATGTTCAGTTTTACGTTTGTGAAGTGTTTTACAGAATTTCGGGAATTGAAAACCTCGCTATCGCTTGGTTTTTAAACATTTTCTCGCTTCTGTAAAAACCACTACCCAACCTCACATCGTAATATAGTCTACTACTAGAAGTCCCGGCCACGCGTTGCTGTGGCTAAGGTATACGTTAAAAATTTAAATTAAGTTGCTGTCTTTCAGCCAGATTACTTAAAACTAATACTTAAACACGAAATTAATAATCTTGAAAATAAAATAAACACTGAACACACTTAAATTATGAAATAATCAATATTTGTAATTCAATTGAAATTTGCGGTTGCAACAAAAAGCACAGCCATCTAGATCACACTTTGTTAAATAATAAACCAATTACCTTACCAAATTATAGCTCGGGACCCAGCTCTATGTGTCTGAAAGGAATTTGCTGACTCAGCTGTTAGTACTATGCGAAGCAGAGAAGTGTACCTCCTCCATTCCCCACACTTCCCCCCCGCAAACACACTGTACCTTACACTACCATCTGTTAGAATCGTATGGAACTCACAGAACTCTTTGTTAAATAATAAACAAATATTTTGCAATAAAAAATAATGCGACTATAAATTTAGTTATAAATTACCCTATGTCTCAAGTTGGATCAAACTGCACACAGTGTGCAAAATTTTATTAAAATCGGTTCAGTAGTTTAGGATTCCATCGCGGACAAACAACGTGACACGAAATTTTTATATATTAAAATTGTGTATCAACTTATTGAAAATTGAAGATTTTTTTAGTACTTTTACGTGCCACGTCACCCGGGCCTTTCAGTGCTACGACCTGTCGGGAGAGAAATTTTAACTATGGATCACACACATATATTTTTCACTACACAAGGATATGCAGGGCATACCCGAATGAGGGATCAGCTCAATGTCAGGGCCTCCTCCGAGACAACACAACATAATAAGAAATAAGTAAATTATAATGTTAAAAGGTTCCGGGCTATGTGGCCGTGGTCTGTAACTTGTGTTGGGTCAGTATGTTGAGTACCTACCATTCAGGTCATCTTTAGAGAAATAAGCGTAACTAAATTAACTATGACACTCTTAAGGTAGCCAAATGCCTCGTCATCTAATTAGTGACGCGTATTAAAGGATTAACGAGATTCCCTGTGTCCCTATCTGTCCACGGCCACATAGCCCGGAATTCTTTAACATTATGATTACCGGCGGTGAAAGTCTGCATTCCACAAATAAGTAAATTGATGGAATTGCCTTTTTTTTAAGTAGGGAAACATTTGAGGAAGTGGCTGAATTCAAATACCTAGGAACAATAAATTCAAACAGGAGTGAGACGCACAAAGAAATTAAACATAGGACCAATTTGGGAAATGTAGGCTATTATGCATTACAGAGACTCTTGTCGTCCCATCTTCTAATATTGTCTAATGATATTGTGAAAAGAAAAATTAATGTCTGAACCAGGAATCGAACCGTGGACTTCTCGTATTCCGAACGAGCGTGCAAGACCACTACACTATTCGAGACATGGTACAAACATTAACAATTCTTTCCACATATACAAATCTCTAATTCCTGGTTCAGACATTAATTTTTCTTTTTACAATATCATAATATTATAACGTGATCCATTTTTGGAACTGTGTTAAAATAACAATATTGGAAAATGTTAAATAGTCCCAACTTCTCTCAAAGAAGTTAAATATATAAAACGGTTATTCTCCCAGTTATATTATATGGGGTCCACCGCTGTGGTCTCGAGATAGGAATCTGCCTTTTCAAGTAGCAGGCCCGGGTTCGATTCCTGGTCGGAACAAGCTTCATGGGTGAGGTTTTTTCCTGAGTTTTTCCTCACCTGTAAGACAAATGCTAGGTAGCTATGAGGCCCAAAAGGTCCTCGCACATCATCTGGCCATCATTATCATCATCTCCGGTGTAGAAAATAAAGGGAAGCTATCACACATCTATAATTTCCTAGTTGTCCACCGCTGTGGTCTCGGGGTAGCGTGCTGCCTTGTCACACAGCGGACCCGGGTTCGATCCCCGGTCGGGACAGTTTTTCTGGGTGAGTTTATCGGGGTTTTTCCTCACCTTTAAGACAAATGTCAGGAAAACTTTAAGGCCCAAACGGTCCCCGAAATCATATGGCCATCGCAATCATCATTCATATTCATCTTAGGTTAAGCTTAGGATTAGGGACTCTCCTGGCGCACCATTATCATCATCATCATCATCATCATCATCATCACCCATCATATCATCGGGGCAACGTAACCCCGCCTTCCAGGCGCCCCAACCTCAGAAGTGGGTTACAAATACGCCATGCCAGGAGAGAAACCAGGAATGTCGAAAGACAAATCTGGGGCATTTGAAAAAAAATCCTAGTAACATTGCAAAGCATAGCATGAAAATGCTATGATTGCAGTGAAACACCTGCCCTACGGCACAACACTATAGAATATTATACAGATGCGAAACATGGACTCTTATTTTTAAAGAACGAGAAAATATTATGAGTATTTGAGAATAAAGTTCTTACGAAGATTTATGGACCAAGGAGAGATAAACAGACAGGTGAATGTAGAAGATTACATAACAGTGAACAATATGATCTTTATAGGAAAGGGATATAATAAGAACAGTTAAGTCTGGTAGACTGCGAGGGCAGGACATGTGGCAAGAATGGGGAAGAGAAGAAGAAGGGGATGGAAGCTTATTATAGGTAAACCCCTAGTTGGTAGACCAAGAATGAGGTGGGAATAATATTAATCATGATTTGAGGTAATTAGGTTATACAGGGGGTAACTGGAAAGGAATATGGATGTAGGGAGAGCTCATGTCGGCGCGGCTATGAACCTACGGGTTCGATAGTGCCAGTGAGTTAGTTATCAATTTTTACACTTACTGTAATTAGAACTGGGGAATTTATTTAATGAAAGCGTGGGGTGATGGCTCACAATTACTAGATGCTTGTTTAGTATATCAGCAGTATACAAATGCCAGTTTACATTGTGCGTATGTCCACCGAGCACTTTGTATTGTGAACAACTGATGGAAGGCGAGAATTGCTGACGGTTGCAGAAGAAGCCAGGGGCTCGCAACCTTCGTCTCAACTCATAGGGGTGAAAAAAAAAAAAAGTTCTAGTGCTACTTTTAAAAAGTAAACTTTAATTTACCTTACACAGTTTTCCCATAAATAACTATACATTTTATTTCGAATTTCTATATTTTTACTATTTAACTCGTGTCCCAAATGGGAGTCAATGACAAATCACGTTTCAATGAATTTTGTTTTACAACCAATGGCAGTCGTGTTTTATCTCGCTATTTATCGAATTCTGTTTACCAAAATAAAGAAAGCTCCTCCTTTTAATATTCTGAATAGGTCAGAGCATTATTCTGTGGCGACTGACTCTCCAACAAATACGTTGAATATAACAAATAATTAACAAATTCCTTCAAACTACAAATTTTATAACTGTGTGTTCAGTAAGTGTGTGCTTAAATAATGATTTTACTGAGTTTTTTCCTAAATAAATAAATTGATAACCTATAATGTTGGTTATAATACACAGTTTAATGTGTTTAATTTTTTCTCCACTAGGGTGCATTCTTACAATATTGAGATCCTATTTGGCTACAAATATTATGATCTAGTTGCAGTTGATGGACAAATTAAACATAACCAAACATTTTTAATTTGTTTTCAAACATTGTCGTTTACATTAAATATATAAATATTTAAAAATAACTATTATTAAATAATGGTTTGTGAGTAAAGAGTTTAATTTTATTTGTTAAATACTCCTAACAAATGCCACTCTTGATTTCGAAATCTTCTAGATAATTTGGAAATCACTCGTGGCATTACTTATGACTATCTAACTAATGCCCCAAATTGGAGTCAATAACCGATCACGTTACAATGATTTTTTATTTACAACCAATCAAGTCGTGTTTCGCCTAGAATTTACCAACTAAAGTTTATCATAATAAATAAAGCACCTCCTTTTTAACATTCTGAATAGGTCATAACATTATTTTGCAGTGACTGACTCTCTAAGAAATACGGCTACCAGATTGTATATATTGTGCATGAATGTCAACACATACCGCATGCGGGAGTTAATATAAAAACATTTGTAGCAATTGATTATACCACCAAAAACCCTATATCTATTGGAAACAGAGAAACGCTGCCTTGCGGTGAAGAGGGATCTTCAAAGGCTATGGGAGGAAAACCCACACAGAAATTTTCCTGGTCCTCCAGGTTGGGGATTTATGCTGTGGGCCAGCTCCCCAGACATTAAAAAAAAACATAAAATGCTAAAATACCAAATCAGTCAAAGCCGGACAGAAAAAAAGTACGAAAGACAAATGCAACGTAGAGGGCTAAGCATCGAAGATACCCAATACCGTAGGCTTTGGATGTTTGGCACGGGAAGACGGCAGCAGCTGTAAAAACCAGAAGATAGATAGATAATCGTAAAATTAGTTTTCTATATCTCATTATTTTTCTTTGTTTTTTTATATACAATAGACAGGGACAATTATGTCTTGCTTGTAGGCTATACATTTTATTATTAGTTTTAGTCTTAATTTTAACTAACAATAACTGGTTGTATTATAGATCGTAATATAATAGATATTATCTTCTTGATCAAATTTTTATTTAGTATTTAATATTAGAGTTAATTAAGATTGTTATATTCTGATGTAATATATGTTTGTCCTGATGAGTGGATGAGAAGGCCACATGGCCTTAACTCCACCAAGCTAAATCAATATAAACAAATAATATAAATATGCAGATAAAAAAACTGTTATTCTCGTAGATAAACTGTACGGATATAAAACATGGATTCTTACTTTAAGGGAGAAGGAAATATTACTAGTATCTGAGATTAAAGTTCTTAGGAAAATTTTTGAATCAAAGAGAGATGAACAGACAGGTGAATGGAGGAGACTTTAAATAAAGTGAGCTACATTATCTTTGTCCACCGCTGTGGTCTCAAGGTAGCGTGCTGCCTTCGATCCCCGGTCGGGACAGTTTTTCTGGGTGAGGTTTTTATCGGGGTTTTTCCTCACCTGTAAGACAAATGTCAGGAAAACTTTAAGGCCCAAACGGTCCCCGAAATCATATGGCCATCATCATCATCATCCTCATCATTATCATCATCATCATCATCCTTCACCAGTGTGGAAAGCAACAGGAAGCTACCACACCTACAATTCCCTAGGAAAACTGCAAACATAGCACGAAAATGCTATGATTGCAGTGAAGGACCTGCCTTCGGGCAGAATTACTATGGATGGACGGACATGATCTTTATAAGAAACCAGATATAATAAGAAGAATTAAGTCTCGTAGACTCGATGGACAGGACATGTGGCACGAATGGGGAATGAAAGACGGACATGGAAATGAAAACTACTTGTAGGAAAACCAGAAAGAAAGCATCCAGTAGATAGGCCAAGAATGAGGTGGGAGAATAACATTAACCAGGATTTAAGGGAAGCAGATTATACAGGGGATGATTGGAAAAATTACCTCAGAATATTTAGCTATGCATGGATAGATTATATTCGAGCGGCCATAAACATAAGAATTCGATATTGCCAGTGAGTTAGTTACTTTGAAGGTCAGGATTATTTTTATGAAACTCTATTTTTATTCCAAATTTTCAGAAAATTATTTAAAAACAGTTAAGGTTTGTTTGAGATTGGAAAATGGGAACTGGCTCGTAATGAGATTACAGATGCAATTTGCAAATAGAGAGAGGTGAGGAAATTCCAATAATTTCGACAATCAAATAAACACTACATTGAAATGAGTCGTATATCAAATTATTGAAACCTCGGAATTGCTTTACCGAGGTATCCAAGTATTAAATACAAACAGGAGATCAAAACATTGCAGACCATTGACCTGGGACCTTTATCTAAACACAGTACCCATTTATATATTTAAATAACCACAATTTAAAATGAAATTCAAGGAGCGGCTATTTATTAGTTGCAGAAACATTTTCCAACATGCGACGCGAACATTTTTTCCGAGTAATAAAAAGGAAGTCCGGCGGATTTGCGCTGGTTCGAGTCTCCATGGAGGTAGACATTTTATCACGGAATTTCGGCCAGTATGGGACCGGAGCCCAGGCAGTATCATGAGGAATTTGGGAAGCTACAATAAGTAGCGGACAGGTGAATGGAGAAGACTTCATAACAGTGAATTACATGGTCTATGTAGGAAGCCAGATATAATAATAATTAGGTCTCGTAGATTGCTATGGACAAGGCATGTAGCACGGATGGGGAATGAAAGACGTGAATGGAAGCTTCTTGTAGGAAAACCAGACAGAAAACGCCCAGTTAGTAGACCAAGAATGAGGTGGGAGAATAATATTAACTATGATTTAAGGGAAGTAGATAATAATAATAATAACAATCTTCTTAAATAATAATAATAATAATAATAATAATAATAATAATAATAATGATATAATAATAATAATAATAATAATGCTTTATTTTAGCTGGCAGAGTTAAGGTCATAAGGTCTTCTCTTCCACTCAACCAGCGAATAGTAGAATTATACAAAAATACATACTTATTACAATTTTAAGATATTATGAAAATACAGACTAAACAAAATACAATGATGATGTGATCACAGGGAATGATTGAAAACATTAGCTCAAAACAGAAATGTATGGAGAGCTTAAGTCCTCATAGCCATAAACCTACGGGTTCGATAGTGCCAGTGAGTTAGTTATAATATGTAGTAGATCCAGGTTGAGAAAATCAGCTATAATGGCTGGGAGATCCGACATGCTGACCACATGTCACCCCTACACTGGCTGGAAGATCGTCTACCTCAGAGATTAACACATGTGGATGTGAGGCCGGCAGCCTGTTGATAGGCCAAGGGTCTTGTAGGCTTGTCGTGCTATGGAGTTTTTTTTTCTTTTGTTCGTGTAAAATAATACACGTATGGCCAATCAGGCCCGTGCGCAATGTAAATACATATGTATCCTCCTTTCTTTTGAAAAAAGAAAATTCCTCCATTCATACGACATTTATTGACATTCAAAAAGAACCTGTCAAACATTGCACGTCGAAACCTACCTCGAAAATTCTCCCAGAGAAGCTTTGTGATGTACCAAGGCCGTGTCAAAATATATATGGCCTTTTTATTTGCACTGCAGCACCAAACGAAGCCAGGATCCAGACAATGGTAACTCAACGTACGGGACCATTTGGACTACCTGCCAATGAATAAGAGCGGAATTGAGTGAGCCAGGGGCAGTGAGGACAGAAGATAGTGAGCGTTATGCCAATCCTACTAATTCGGGATTTGTATTACTTACCTATAGCTTCAATGAGATATATGAGGCTGATTCTATTCCGTAATGCCTTGACAGTTAAAAACGGCAGATATTTTTTAATCAAGATTATTAAGGTGTTTACTCGATGCCAATCCATGATGTATTTAATAAATAAAACTATCAAAGTTTTATATGATTTTCATACCATATTTAATTGATTTAAAATTCGATGACACCTGTTTCACAATACCTTGTATCTTCATCAGACGAATCCCATAAATAATAATTTTCTATTTATGAGTTTACACTGAAAATTTATTTGTATTTATGACATTATTATTTAATTATTATTATTAGTATAATTACTATCACTAACACATTATTTAGGCTTTTTTAGAAACTGTTATGTTTCTTTTGTGACTAACAGGGAGCTGGTACTGTCACATATGGATGCTGAAGTTTGGAAACTTAACAAAAACTTATAACAAATAACTTATAACGATGGAAATGGATTTCTTGAGGAGACCAGCCAGATTTTTAAAATTAGAATGAATTAGAAATACTGTCATACGAGAAAAAAAAATGAATATTAGATATTCAATGGTAGATTATATTATATAAGGCACGAGCAATTAAATTGGTATGGGCATGTACGACTAATGCAAGAAGAAAGGTTACCTTCCACCTGGAAGAAGAAGAAAAGGAAGACCTCCAAACTCGTGGATGCAAGAAATAAACATAAACAATCTGTATATAAATAAATAACATTATATATTACTATATTATTATTATTATAATATACTATTATTATTATTATTATTATTATTATTATTATTATTATTATTATTATTATGTCCACCGCTGTGGTCTCGAGGTAGCGTACTGCCTTGTCACGCAGCGGGCCCGGGTTCGATCCCCGGTCGGGGCAGTTTTTCTGGGTGAGGTTTTTCTCGGGGTTTTTCCTCACCTGTAAGACAAATCATATGGCCATCATCATCCTGATCATTATCATCTCATCATCATCATCCTTCACCGGTGTGGAAAGCAACGGGAAGGTACACACCTATAATTCCCTAGTAAAGCTACAAAGCATAGCATGAAAATGCTATGTTTGCAGTGAAAGACCTTTCCTCGGGCAGAATTACTATGGATTGATTGTTATTACTATTATTATTAATAGAAAAATATAATACCAAAGAAGATCCTTGATTGGAAAGCTAATGGAAGGAGTGGAAGAGGCAGGCCTAAGAACGTTGGATAGATGGTGTGAGAAGTATGGAAGCTAGAGATTTGAGGGAAGAAGTTGCTTTAGACAGGAACCTCTGGCGACAAATCACTTTGGGTTGAAGAAGAAGCACTGTATTGTAGAATATTCCTAATACTTACTTACTCACTGGCACTATCGAACCCGTAGGTTCATGACCGCGCGGACATAAGCTCTCCATACATCTCTATCCTGAGCTAATGCTTTCCAATCATTCCCTGTATAATCTACTTCCCTCAAATCATAGTAAAGTAAAGTGTTCCCACTACAGGCCTCAGGAGGCCCTTGGGGTAGTAGGAGGTTAAGGCTCCCACTTTTTCTGGACAATCGGCACTTGATGTCAGCCGGGTTGTCAGCCCTGCGTGACGGCCGCCTTTACCCCAGAACAAGCGTCTGGTACTCATTTCCGTTAGAGGCTGAGTCGACCCCAGGGCCATAGTGCCGCCAGAAGGTTTGGGTCAGTTTAAAATCCTGACCCCGCCGGGACTTGAACCTTCGACCTTCCGGCTTGTAGCGCAGTGCCTTAACCACTACGCTACGGCGTGCCCCTCCCTCAAATCATAGTTAATGTTATTCTCCCACCTCATTTTTGGTCTACCAACTGGGCGTTTTCCCTCTGGCTTTCCTACAAGAAGCTTCCATGCACGTCTTTCATTCCCATACGCGCAACATGTCCTGCCCATCGCAGTCAACGAGACTTAACTGTTCTTATTATATCTGGCTTTCCTATACAGACCATGTAGTTCATTGTTATGTAGTTCTTCTCCATTCACCTGTCTGTTCATCTCTCTTTGGTCCAAAAATTTTCCTAAGTACTTTATTCTCAAATACTCGTAATCTCTCTTCCTCCCTTAAAGCAAGAGTCCATGCCTTGCACCCATATAATATAACTGGTAGAATAATAGTTTTATATATTTTCAGCTTAACGTTTTTTGAAAGGAGTTGGGATAAAGTTTGCAAATAATAATATCTTCTTAATATTATTATTATTATTATTATTATTATTATATTATTATTATTTGGAAAAAGCTAATGACAAATGAGGGAAATTTTGAGGAAGTGGCTGAATTCAAATACCTAGGAACAATAATCACAAATAGGAATGAGATGCACAAAGAAATTAAAATAGGCTCAATTCTGGAAATGCGTGCTATTATGCATTGCAGAGACTTTTGATATCCCAACT
Source organism: Diploptera punctata (assembly GCA_030220185.1). Taxonomy (NCBI): domain Eukaryota; kingdom Metazoa; phylum Arthropoda; class Insecta; order Blattodea; family Blaberidae; genus Diploptera; species Diploptera punctata. The sequence continues at coordinate 23,378 of JASPKZ010004738.1, read as the reverse complement.
CCTTTCAAAAACGTTAAACTGAAAATATATAAAACTATTATTCTACCAGTTATATTATATGGACTCTTACTTTAAGGGAGGAAAGGAGATTACAAGAATTTGAGAATAAAGTACTTAGGAAAATTTTTGGACCAAAGAAGAGATGAACAGACAGATGAATGGAGAAGACTTACATAACAATGAAATACATGGTCTTTATAGGAAACCAGATATAATAAGAACAGTTAAGTCACGTTAGACTGCGATGGGCAGGAATGTTGCACGTATGGGGAATGAAAGACTTGCATGGAAGCTTCTAGTAGGGAAGCCAGAGGGAGAACGCCCAGTTGGTAGACCAAGAATGAGGTGGGAGAATAACATTAACTGTGATTTGAGGGAAGTAGATTATACAGGGAAATGATTGGAATGCATTAGCTGAGGATAGGGATGTATGGAAAGTTTATGTCCGCGCGGCCATGAACCTACGGTTTCGATAGTGCCAGTGAGTAAGTAAGTATTATTATTATTATTATTATTATTATTATTATTATTATTATTATATCGTTAAGGTTTTTAGAACTGTTATGTTCTTTTATGACGAACAGGGAACTGGTACTGTTACACATGGAGCTGAAGTTTGGAAATTTAACAAAAACTTACAACAATAACTATGAGGATTGAAATGGATTTCTTGAGGAGACCAGTAAGATTTTCAAGTTATATAAAATAAGAAATACTGTCATACGAGAAAAAATGAAATATAGAAATTCAATGGTAAGATTATATAAGGTACAAAGCAATAAATTGGTATGGGCACGTACGACGAATGCAAGAAGAAAGGTTTACCCAGAAAAAAACATTGAAATGACGTCCATCTGGTAGAAGAAGGGAAATAAGACCTCCAGACTCGTGGATGGAAGAAATAAACATCAAAATCTGTATATAAATAAATAAAATCATTATTATCAGATATAAAACTATTATTATTATTATTATTATGAATAAAAAAATAGAATACCAAAGAAGATCCTTGATTGGAAAGCCAATGGAAGAAGCGGAAGAGGCAGACTCTAGAAAAGGTTGGATAGATGGAGTGAGGAGAAGTATGGAAGCTAGAAGATTTGAGGGAAGAGATGCTTTAAACAGGAACCCTCTGGCGACTTTGGGTTGAAGGAGAAACACTGTATTGTAGAATATTCCTAATAAAAAGTATTATTTTTGTTATAATTAAATCTTTAACATTGAGCAATGCAAGCTTAATATGGTATGATAAGAAAAATAAATGCCTGGACGGGATTCGAACCCGGATCTCTGAGTTTGTACCTGAGCGTGATATCCATTACACTACCAGGCGAATCCAATTCAAACACTTATTTTTCTTATATATGTATTATACTCTCCATTATTACTAGATGTCGCGAGAACACTGTCTTCACTGCCATCTAGTAGCTGACTATATCAAGTAAGCAAATTAAAGAGAATATTTATTTTACTTTATAGCAGTGAACGCTTTATCGATGTTATAATTAAATCTTTAACATTGAGCAATGCAAGCTTAATTATGGTATGATAAGAAAAAGTATTATTGTTATTAGTATTATTATTATTATTATTACTATTATTATTATTATTACTATTATTAATATTATTATTTCAGTTGTACAATTCAGTTAAATGGAATTAGATGATGCTGTAAATGTAGATTAAGTTAAATGTGACAGCATTACAAAAGAAAATATGTTTCTATTCATTTATTTACTCTTTAACTGTTTGTGGGAGTGCAAAGAGTTTAAGATTTTTCTTTTGTTGGTAACAATGATTTAAAATGTCAGAGATTATTAGAGGTCTTCCTTGTATTACGTCTTGTTTCTTACCAACTTTTAAGAAAAAACGCATACTTGTTAAAGTAAGATGTTAGAACCGAATGACTCGCAATTTTTTTTCTTTTTTCTTTAACAACTGACAAGCTGTGAAGTTTCCCACGTACATTTTCAAACTCCAAGCGAGAAAAAACTTTTCTGAATCTATTTGATCCCCTCATTCTTTCTCTGTTAGAAATTTGAGTTATTGAACTTTAAGGGGGTTTGCTGTGAAGAGAGACACAAAGTAGCTACCCTCTATTTTTCTGTATTTATCGGAGAGCAAATATATTATTTGTAAATATTACACTGGTCAACATGATTTTTGACTCATGAGTACCAATAGTTTTACTTAATGCAGTTTTTATCATGTTTTCAAATATGTATTTCGAAATTTCTCCATCACCCACAGTTTTTTTTTATTTCAATTTCAATTAATGGATTTAAATAATTATTTTTTAATAAACGTTTTTTTCGTCCATTTGTCCATTGTAAAATGAAACCAAATGATCTAACTCAGGAGATTTCAGCTATGGAAAAGATATATCAAGGGAAATGGAATCCTAATATGCTGGCCGATTATTGTTGGACCATCAAGAGGGATGCTCCAGAAGCGAAATAAGGCAGAAAATCGTCATTTATTACTTTCTAGGTGAGTCCGAATGTTCGAATATTGTGTAGTTATGAATGTAGAAAATATTAAAGTGTTTGAAATTATTATAAATGCCTGTCTCTCGGAAACCTTGCGTGATTGAGAAAAAACCGAATTCAGGAGATAAAGTGCTATCATAATCACATATTTTTCTTTCTGAGACAAAAAGAAAGTTTCTTTTTTGTTGCCAGTGTAATCAAATGAATATTGCTACCTCTATTTTTCTGTATTTATCGGAGAGCAAATATATTATTTGTAATAAACATTCTTTAAAAACACATTTATAATAATAATAATAATAATAATAATAATAATAATAATAATAATAATAATAATAATAATAAATATAAAATTATGGAATATTCACCTGAAAGGTCCGTCTCCTCAACTTAATTAATCATTTAACTGTAGCGCTTTCGGGACTTGTCCCATCAGTTTTGAATCCTGCCGATGATGGGACAAGTCCCGAAAGCGCTACAGTTAAATGATTAATTAAGTTGAGGAGACGGACGTTTCAGGTGAATATTCCATAATTTTATATTAATTTTGAATAATACCTCAACGGAACACATCATGAATCTTATAAAAGTTAATAATAATAATAATAATAATAATAATAATAATAATAATAATAATAATAATAATAAAAGTAAAAGTAAAGTGATCCCACAACAGGTCCGGAGGCCCTTGGGGTAGTAGGAGGTTAAGGCTCCCACTTTTTCTAGAAAATCGGCACTTTATGTCAGCCAGGTTGTCAGTCCTGCGTGCCGGCCGCCTTTACCCCCAGAACAAGCGTCTGGTACTCATTTCCGTTAGAGGCTGAGTCGACCCCAGGGCCATAGTGCCGCCAGAGGGTTTGGGTCAGTTTAAAAATCCTGACCCCAACGGGACTTCAACCCTCGACCCTCCGGCTTGTAGCTCAGTGCCTTAACCACTACGCTACGGCGTGCCCCACAATAATAATAATAATAATAATAATAATAATAATAATAATAATGCCATATTTTAGCTGGCAGGGTTAAGGCCATAAGGCCTTCTCTTCCACTCAACCAGCGAATAGTAGAATTATACAAAAATGACATACATTTTACAGTTTTAAGATATTACGTATTAAAATACAGACTAAACAAAATACAATAATGATATGATCAATACTAGCTAATACTAACAAAAACTTAGAATATAATAAAATTAAAATGATATAAATAAAGTAAGTAGCTTCCTAGTAAGTAGCATTTATAGAATGCTCTATATAGTTGTCAGGCAGTTAATGTTTTTCATTGTGTGTAACTTAAGATATCAGTTAATTTGTATTTAAATAATGATAGTGATTGACAGTCCCTGACATGACTGGGCACTCTTCACATATTTTAAACTTTTCAATCCGAATTATTTGAAATGTAACTGATAGCGAGGAGATACTAAGGGCCAACTCACACTCGATTGATTAACACTAAGAAATTGGGACTGGAAGTAAACTTCAATAAAACTAAATATATGTTCACACATAGAAATACATTATATAATGGAAAATGGACAGCTAATTACAAATGAGGGAAATTCTGAAGAAGTGGCTGAATACAAAATCATAGGAATCACAAATAGGAATGAGATGCACAAATCAATTAAATATAGACTCAATTCTGGAAATGCGTGCTATTTTGCATTATAGAGACTCTTGTCATCCTTATATTATATGGATGTAAAACACGCAATTTTACTTTAAAGGGGAAAAAAAAAAAAAAAAGATTACACTGTGCAACAAAAAATAAACTTTTTTTTTTGTCACAGAAAGAAAAATATGTGATTTTTCTCCTGAATTCAAATATGATATCGGGCTTTCTCCATCGCGCAAGGTTTCCGAGAGACAGAATTTATAATTTCAAGCACTTAATATTTTTCTACATTCGTAACTACACAATATTCGAACATTCGGACTCACCTAGAAAGTAATAAATGACGATTTTCTGCTATATTTCGCCTGTGGAGCATCCCTCTTGATGGTCCAACAATAATCGGCAAGCATATTAGGATCAATTTGCTTTGATATCTCTTTTCCATAGCTGAAATCTCCTGAGTTAGTTCATTTGGTTTTATTTTACAATGGACAAATGACGAAAAAACGTTTATTATAAAGATAATTATTTAAATCCATTAATTTAAATTGAAATAAAAAAACTGTGGGTGTGATGGAGAAATTCCGAATACATATATTTGAAAACACGATAAAAACTGTATTAAGTACAACTATTGGTACTCATGAGACAAAAATTATGTTGTCCAGTGTTATTTGAGAATAAAATTGTTAGGAAAATTTCTGGACCAAAGAGAGATGAACACAGAGGCGAATGGAGAAGGTTACATAACAGGAGAAGATTACATGGTCTTTATACTAAACCAGATATAATAAAAACAGTTAAGTCTCGTAGACCGCGATGGGCAGGACATGTAGCACGAATGGAGAATGTACGGAGGGCATGGAATCTCCTTGTGAGAAAACGAAAAGGAAATCGGCTAGACCAAGAATGAAGTGGAGAATAACATTAACTATGATTTGAGGGAAGTAGATTATAGAGGGAATGATTGAAAAACATTAGGTCAGGATAGAGACGCAGCCATGAACCTATGGTTCGATAGTACCAGTGAAACAATCAATTTGATACAGAATTATTTACTTACTCACTGGCCGCCAGGTTCATGGCCGCGCGGACATAAGCTCTCCATACATCCCTATCCTGAGATAATGATTTATAATCATTCCCTGTATAATCTACTTCCCTCAAATCATAGTTAATGTTATTCTCCCACATCATTCTTGGTCTACCAACTGGGCGTTTTCTATCTGGTTTTCTAACAACAAGCTTCCATGCACGTCTTTCATTCCCCACTCGTGTCACATGTCCTGCCCATCACAGTTTATGAGACTTAAACTCTTCTTCCTATAAAGATCATGTACTTCACTGTTAAGTTGTCTTCTCCATTCACCTGTCTGTTCATCTCTCTTTGGTCCAAACATTTTTCCTAAGAACTTTATTCTCAAAAACTCTAATCTCCTTTCCTCCCTTTAGTAAGAGTCATTGTTTCGCATCCATATAATATAACTGGTAGAATAATGGTTTTATATATTTACAGTTAGCGTTTTTAAAGAGGAGTTGGGACAACAAGAGTCCCTGTAATGCATGGTAGCACGCATTTTCAGAATTGAGCCTATGTTTAATTTTTTTGTGCAGAATTATGGACCTTAATTTTGTGTGTGATTACAGTGACCCTATTTTTGACATTCTGTAATTATATTATAAAATAAAACGCGAGGAAATTGATGGAAGCAGATATTGAGTTATGAAACCCTTGCATCGAGAGCACATTTGTTTTATGAGTGTAGATAAAAGCGGTTATCCTTTCATAAATCTATTTTTTCACACGAGTGAACGAAGAGGTGAGATTGAAGAGTTCCTGGTGACCAGGTGACAGGCAATTTGTCTCAGCTTGTCCGCCACAAATTTCTCACTCTGCGATGATTAAACGAGACGCCCGCCGCGCCGCGCCGAGATCCAACAACACATACATACCGTGCAGATTGACATAGTTATAAACTGATAGGCCCTACTATACGCCTACTATTGGCGAATTCCGAACGTAGGTTCTCCCTATGAAAATATTATTTATTTTAAATCTTCACCACTCTAATTGACTCTGAAAATGACCATGACAAAACAAACTATATATATTATATATATATATATATTATATATATTATATATATATACATATACACACTTACTCACTGGTACTATCGAACCCGTAGGTTCATGACCGCGCGGACATAAGCTCTCCATACATTCCTATCCTGAGCTAATGCTTTCCAATCATTCCCTGTATAATCTACTTCCCTCAAATCATAGTTAATGTTATTTTCCCACCGCATTCTTGAACTACCAACTGGGCGTTTTCCCTCTGGCTTTCCTACAAGAAGCTTCCATGCAAGTCTTTCATTCCCCATACGTGCAACATGTCCTGCCCATCGCAGTCTACAACACTTAACTATTCTTATTATATATATATATATACATACATACTCACAGCTTTAGGTATTACATAATTATACACGTTGAGAACCTATCATTCCTTGATAATGGCATGTAGGATCATGCCGAAATGTCGGAATCAGTGGCCAGAGGCCGACTTTGAATCCATGACGCGGAAAACCCAAGAAAACTTTCTTAATCATATTTATATCCGCGAAAATCTACAATATAATATATATATATATATATATATATATATTTATAAACTAATATATATACATACATCCATACATATCTTAATACATACAAATTTCGTGTCACGTTGTTTGTCCGCGATGGAATCCTAAACTACTGAACCTATTTTTTAAATAAAATTTTGCACACTGTGTGCAGTTTGATCCAACTTGAGACTTAGGGTAGTTTATAACCAAATTTATAGTCGCATTATTTTTTTATTGCAAATTATTTGTTTATTATTTAACAAAGAGTTATAATTATCTGTGAGTTCCATACGATTCTAACAGATGGCGATGTAATTATCTGTGAGTTCCATACGATTCTAACAGATGGCGGTGTAAGGTAATTTGGAAAGATAATTGGTTTATTATTTAACAAAGAGAGATCCAGATGGCTGTGCTTTTTGTTGCAACCGCCAATTTCAATTGAATTACAAATATTGAATTATTTCATAATTTAAGTGTATTCAGTGTTTATTTTATTTTCAATATTATTAATTTCGTGTGTAAGTATTAGTTTTAAGTAATCTGGCTGAAAGACAGCAACTTAATTAAAAATTTAAACGTATACCTTAGCCACAGCAACGCGTGGCCGAGACTTCTAGTATTTATATATGAACTAATTATACATACATACACACACACACACACACACACATATATATATATATACACATACATATGAACTAATATATAAAAACATGAACTCATATATACATATATATGAACTAAAATGCAAATATATGACAGAATGATTCCATCACGTGCCATAAATCGGATAGTCTGAGTACATATATTAGGGCATTCGGTAAGTAGTAGTAGTAGTAGTAGTAGGACTTTATTAGACAAAAAGTAAGATATTTACAATATTATTTACAGATATGGGTCGCACGGACAGTAAGCCGTACGTGCTGTTGACAGTCCGTTACAATAAATAATAATTGGTAATAGTATAAAGAGAAACAAAAAAAAAAGAAAACAATAACATTACAATTACATAACGAAAACACAATAATGTTACAATTACATTACAATTCAATAACATTATACATTAATTAAGTTGTGTATAATTATTAAGAATTATGGTATTGCATTTTGATAACATATATTTATTCATGAATGAGTGTTGTTCTTATTTTCCGCGTTTTGTCCAGACATTTACCCAAGTTTATCCAATTTTCTGGATTTACGAATAACTCGTAGCATGCCAATCTTTCCCGATTTGAATTTAGAAATCTTTCCGGTAATAACTGACGTCTCCAATATTCTAAATATCACATTTTCCTAATATATGTATCTCGTCTTCAAAGTTCCCGCACATTGGACATATTCGCAATATCGTGATCGTCGCTAATTTTTAGAATATTCCATGCCCCTAGCCTAAACCAAGCAAGCACTGATCTCTCTTTAAATCCTAGGTTGACATTCGATAAGTGATCAGCGATCCTAGTGGTGGCCATTGTAATCTTGCAGTATGTTGTTGAGCAGTCTTTGTTGTATAAATATGTAATATTGAAAGTCTCCAAATAGCAATATTTTGTGAATACATTCACTGTTTCTCATAATTAGTAAAGTAATACCGCCCTAAAATGATATTCAGTAAAATTTGCTTAGAATGTGGAATTGGGAAGTACTCGAATGTCCACCAAATTCACAGACATGAGGCCTTGTGACTATAACTTATTGTCAGATACCATAGAACCTTTACGAGGCATTGAATTTGAATCAAGAGTTGATATAAAAAAGAAATTCCAAATGTAGAAATATAAGGTATATTTCATATAGAACCCTAAAAAAATTAAGAATAAAATGTATGAAAATCAGAATGATTGATAGGTTAACCCCAGAAGCTTTAGATCGATCAGGTGAGAGAGATATCCAGAAATGGTACTGCAGATGGAGTCCTCCGTATTCAAAGCATTTGGAAATTATAGTTGACTTGGCAAGAGCTAAAATTAAGTTTATAATATCAAAATTAACCTAAATTACATTTTTTTGTGAAGTTATAGAAGTGTTGCCATCACTTTACAGAATGCCCTAGCATTTGAATGAGTCTTAATCGGAACATACATTTGATTTTCTGAGGAATTCGCTTACTTTGGTGGACTTTGATTGCGACTTAATTTTTGTTACCACTCTTTTTTAAGCAATTCTCCTTTATTTTTGTGTCGTAATAGACAAGATGGTCACCCCTGTTTTAATATCAATAACACTGTGGTTTACATTCACAATTTATAAATGTAACATTTATATTCGTGATCACGTGTGGGAATAATTAACAACTGTTATTGGTTTTAGATAAATTCGTAGGAGTAAGAACACCCCCTTGGTAACATGAATATTTCATTAATACACCAACATGCAAACAGCGCTCGTGCTGATAATAAAAACAGCAAAAATTACACAACAGTAATATACTATAAGGTCAGTAATAATATGATTTACCTCGGAAGACTATACAAAAATAATATGACAAGAATTATACTTCTTTAGACAGCTGACGCTAGTTATTTATAAAATTATAACATCTTCCGAGGCAAGTTTCAGTTGTAATGTCAACAAATTAGATTTTTCATTCGTTCAATAACACTGAGCAACAAAAAATATTTTTTGTCTCAGAAGAAAAATATATTATTCTGATAGATTTTTTTCTCCTAAATTCAAGCATGATATCGGGTTTTCTCCATCGTGCAAGGTTTTTCCGAGTGACAGCATTTATAATAATTTCAAACACTTAATATTTTCTACATTCGTAACTACACAATATTCGAACATTCGAAACTCACCTCGAAAGTAATAGATGACGATTTTCTGCTATATTTCGCCTGTGCAGCATGCCTCTTGATGGTTCAACATAATCGGGCCAGCATATTAGGATTCCATTTGCCTTGATATACATCTTTTCCATAGCTGAAATCTCCTGATTAAAGTGTTCCCCTTTCCCGCGTGCTCATTGCACACACTGCGGCCAAGGTAATAAATGGACGAAACAAGTTTATTAAAAATAATTTCCCATAAACTCCATTAATTGAAATTGAAATTAAAAAAACTGTGTGCGATAGAGAAATTCCGAATACATATTTGAAAACTCGATAAAAATTAAATCAAGTCCACACTATTGGTGCTCATGAGACAAAAATCCTTTTGACCATTTTTATTATTCTCTCACCCCTTCTCCCACAACCGACTCTTTCTACTCGTCGGCAGTTAACTGACCTTCCACTCAGAAGGACGAGGTATACTAGCTAAACTTTGTTATATATATTTTGTACATCCCTTGGGAGAGTAATATTTTGTTAACATTTATGAATTGTAAAAGGAATGTTTTTGGCCTTCACCCCTTATTGTGATCTCAAGATATCCGTTATCATTTGTTTGTTTCGGATGTCTGAAAATAAACACCAATATAATTTACGGTAACTTAAATCCGGTTTCTGGGGAAATGCAATGAGAGCGAATGGGTTAAAATGTACGGTTTTGTATCGATAACTGACGTATATTATGTGAATGCGAAACGCTGACTTTTACTTTAAGGAGGGGAACAAATATTACTAGAGAGTATTGAGACTAGAGTTTTTAAGAAAAAAAGTTTGGCAAAAAGAGAGATGAAAAGACAGGCGCATGGAGAAGACTAAAGCTCGAGTCCAGCTCTGTGGTGTTTGGCGGGGGGGAATGTGGGGAGTGGGAGGAGGTACACTTCTCGCTGCTTCTCATAGTACTACCAAGCTGAGATAGCAATTTCCTTTCAGACACACGGAGGTGGGTCCCGAGCAGTATATAACAGTTAACTACATGATATTTATAAACCAAAAACATAATATGTTTATATATTATATAAAAAAGAAACATTTAAGTCTCGTAAATTGCGATGGCAGGACATGTGGCACAAATGGGGAATGGAAGAGGGACATGGAGGCTACTTGTAGGAAAACCAGAGGGACGTTGAATAGACGAAGAACGAGGTGGGAGAATAAACATTAACCATGATTTGGGGGGAAGTATATTATACACGGGATGATACCCAAAACATTAGCTCAGGATAAAGGATGTAAGGAGGGATTGTTGTAGCGAGGCCATGAACCTACGGGTTCGAACGTAACATGAGTTACTTATAATATGATGGGTAAGCCATTAAATCTTTAGAGAATGAGGAAGGCTTACAACTCAATGGTACTTAATAAGCTGTTAGTTTATGCTGATGATGTAGTACTATTGGCCGATAGCGAGGAGATACTAAAGGACACACACTATTGAGTAACACTAAGAAATTAGGACTGGGAAGTAAAAATATCAATAAAACTAAATATATGATCGCACACGTAGAAAATACATTATGTAATGGAAATAGGACAGCTAATGACAAATGAAGGGAAATTTTGAGGAAGTGACTGAATTCAAATACCTAGGAACAATAATCCACAAATAGGAATGAGATGCACAAAGAAATTAAACATATGCTCAATTCTGGAAATGCGTGCAATTATGCATTGCAGAGACTTTTGATATCCCAACTCTTTTCAAAAAACGTTAAACTGAAAATATATAAAACTATTATTCTACAGGGGGCAACGCCGTAGCGTAAATGGTTAAGGCACTGAGCTACAAGCCCGGAGGGTCGAGGGTTCGAGTCCCGGTGGGGTCAGGATTTTTTAAATTGACCCAAACCTTCTAGCGGCACTAATGGCCCGGGGTCGACTCCAGCCTCTAACTGAAATGAGTAACCAAACGCTTGTTCTGGGGTAAAGGCGGCCGTCACGCAGGGCTGACACCCCGGCTGACATCAAGTACCGCATTGTCAAGAAAAAAGTGGGAGCACCTAACCTCCTACTATCCCAAGGGCCTCCTGAGGCCTGTAGTGGGATCACTTTACCTTTTATTATTCTACAAGTTATATTATAAGGGTGCGAAACATGGACTCTTACTTTAAGGGAGGAAAGGAGATTAGAAGTATTTGAGAATAAAGTACTTAGGGAAATTTTTGGACCAAAGAGAGATGAACAGACAGGTGAATGGAGAAGACTACATAACAATGAACTACATGGTCTTTACAGGAAGCCAGATATAATAACAGTTAAGTCTCGTAGACTGCGATGGGCATGACATGTTGCACGTATGGGGAATGAAAGACTTGCATGGAAGCTGCTTGTAGGAAGCCAGAGGGAAAAAGCCCAGTTGGTAGACCAAGAATGAATTGGGAGAATAGGAAAATCAGAGGGAAAGCACCCTGTAGGTATACCAGGAATGAGGTGGAAAAACAACATTAACCATCAATACTAATAAAATTGCTGCTACAAACAGTTGGAGTATACATCGTCGTAAACAACGAGTAGGAGATGCTGAACCTGCTGAAGATGGATGTTAACTTCCGAAAGCGCTCCAGTTAATTTTATATACACCATTTTAGCAAGGTTGAGGACGACGGTACTGCCAACATGTACATTCTATTTTTAACTTTTATCGTGTAACATTAACCATGATTTGACGGATGTATTTGTACAGTTAATTAATAAAAAAATAATTAGCTCTATGCATTTATAAAAAGGGATGTTAGAGTTGCCTTAAGTTTCAATATAATCCATGCTATTGCCATGCAAATGCAATTGACTTGGTTCAAATCAATTATCTACGGTGACAATAGATAATTATTGATATAATCGCAGGGAATTTCTAGTTTCATGTTTCATTTATTACAATTCCGATACAATAATTGTGTTGTAATTAATTTGTTTCCTATTATAAACAAGCATCAACATGCAAACAGTTTGGCGAAACAAATTACTAGAGAATACAATTCCATAAATTATAGTGGTGTGTCGGTGTTTGTTCCGCAGGAAGACTCACTTGATTTATTGCTTGTCTCACGGGACGTCAGATGAGAACCGTTGAAAAAAGAAATAATTCCATTTCATTACTGCAGTTTAGCCTCTCACCACACGCCACCTGGGCCTTACAGTCACACCACCTGTCGGGAGAGGGATTTTAAATATGGTTCAGTTTAACTTTGCTTCGGGGATCTCTAATTAGTTTCGTCGGTCCCTAATGGGGTTCGGAATACCTAATTCTATTCGGCGGTCCCTCAGTCAGTTCGGGGTCCCTAATTCGGTTCGGGCAATTTCATTCTGTTCGGGGTGTTCCTAATTGGTTCGGGGACTTCAATTCTGTTCGGGGTTCCCTAATTCGGTTGGGAGGTCCCTACGAACAGTTGGGGCTCCATAATTCGATTCGAGCACTTTATATCGGTTAGAGGGTTCCTATTTAGGTAGGGGACCCTAATTCGGTTCGTCGGTCTCTAATTCGGTTTCGAGGATTCCTAGTATGGTTCGAGAGTTCCTAATACGTTTCGAATGCCCCGAATTTGGTTGGGGTCCCTAATTCCGTTCGGGTCCCTAATTCGGTTTCAAGGGTTCCTAATTAGGTTCAGGGGTCCCTCATTCGGTTTCAGAGATCCCTAAGTCAGTTCGGGGTCCCGAATTCGGCTCGGGCTCTATTTCGGTTGAGGTTAAATAATTCGGTTTTTCGGTACCTAATTCGGTTTCGGGGTCCCTAATTAGGTTCGGGCACTTTAAATCGGTTCGAGGTTTTCACTATTTCGGTTGGGGGTCCCTAATTCGGTTCGGGGGTCCGTAATTCGGTTCGGGGTCCCTAATTCGGTTCGGGGGTCCCTAATTCGGTTCGGGGGACCCTAATTCGGTTCGGGGGTCCCTAATTCGGTTCGGGGGTCCCTAATTCGGTTCGGGGGTCCCTAATTCGGTTCGGGGGTCCCTAATTCGGTTCGGGGATCCCTAATTCGGTTCGGGGTCCCTAATTCGGTTCGGGGGTCCCTAATTCGGTTCGGGGGTCCCTAATTCGGTTCAGGGTCCCTAATTCGGTTCGGGGGTCTCTAATTCGGTTCGGGGTCCCTAATTCGGTTCGGGGGTCCATAACTCAGTTCGGGGGTATCTAATTCGGTTCGGGGGTATCTAATTCGGTTCGGGGGTATCTAATTCGGTTCGGGGGTCCCTAATTCGTATCGTCGGTTACTAATTCGGATTCGGGGATCTCTAATTCAGTTCGGGGACTTTAATTCTGTTCTGGGGTCTGTAATTTATGGGGTCCCTAATTATATTAGGTTAGGTTCGGTTCGTTTAGGTAAGGTTAGGTTAGGTTGCGTTTGATTTTTAATATATATATATATATATATATATATATATATATATATTAAAAATTAACTGTTTATGCTGGGATGCCAGAATGAAACAGTTGGAAGCGCGCTAATATAGAGTTAGAAGTCTTGGGTTGAAATCCCAGCTCAGGCATTAATTTTTCTTTTCATGACATGTGTATGTGTGTATATATTATATATCACATGAAAAAAGAAAAAAAACTTCTGATCGGAAATTTCAACCCAAATGTTAATTTTTTTTCTTGTAATATTTGGATTTTCATTGCTAAACGTCAAAATTTAATTCCATCCATAGTAATTTTGCCCGAAGGCAGGTCCTTCACTGCAATCATAGCATTTTCATGCTATGCTTGCAGCTTTACTAGGGAATTGTGTAGGTGTGGTAGCTTCCCGTTGCTTTCCACACCTGTGAAGGATGATGATGATGATGATGATGATGATAATGATAAAGATAAAGATGATGATGAAAAAGGTGATGGCCATATGATTTCGGGGACCGTTTGGGCCTTAAAGTTTTCCTGACATTTGTCTTACAGGTGAGGAAAAACCCCGATAAAAACCTCACCCAGAAAAACTGCCCCGACCGGGGATCGAACCCGGGCCCGCTGCGTCGTTTTTTATATATATATATTGTACATATTATATATTTAATTCGTTAAATTTAGAGTAAATCAAAATACATTATAAATATAAATTGTATTGTATTCATAACTTGTAATCGTTTGTAATATATATATATATATATATATATATATATATATATATATATATTGTAATTTAGATTTAAGACTATTTTTTTGTTTGTATTTTTTTTAAACCTGGTTGAGTGGTAGACAAGGCCTTAAGGCCTTAACTCTGCCAGGTAAAATAAAGCTATTATTATTATTATTATTATTATTATTATTATTATTATTATTATTATTATTATTAATATTATTATTATTATTACAAGGCAGCACGCTACCAATTGTAACGTCGAAATAAATAAATAATAAATATTTGTTTTTACTAGGATTGACTGATTAATATAACTAACTCACTGACACTATGCAACCCGTAGGAGCCCCGAAGACATAAACTCCCCATACAACCGTATCCTGAGCTATTGTTTCCAATCATCCCTGTATAATCTACTTCCCACAAATCATGGTTAATGTTATTCTCCCAGACCATCCTTGGTCTAGGTAATGGGCGTTATCCCTCTTGTTTCCCTACAAGGAATTTCCATGCTCCTCTTTCATTCCCCATTCGTGCTCATGCCCTGCACATCGCAATATACGACACTTTACTATTCTTACGAATTGGTGAATAGACCTGTACACAAAGAAAAATAAAATTTCCATCGCAACAACCTCAATGCATTCATTTATTCGGAAATCGGTAAGTTAATAAACATACTTTTTTTTAGAAAGATAAAATTAGAAACGAAGAAATAAGAAGACAGCTGAATATTCAGGCAGTAGGTGAATGTGTGGAAAAAAATATATTTGAATGGAATCAACATATATCCCGCATGACAGCAGATAGAATTGTACGCATAGCAAGAGGTAAGTTACCAGAGGATGGGAGAAGGACACTTATTATTATTATTATTATTATTATTATTATTATTATTATTATTATTATTATTATTATTATGGGTCGGCCGCGGTGGACTAGTGGTTATGCTCCTTGTCTCTGGTCCCGAGGATCGCGGGTTCAAACCCGGGGTCGATGGATTTTTTTAGGACGGAAAAATCCAAGGGACAAGTCCTCCGGGAGGGACTTTAAGCCGTGGATCCGGAGTCTGAAGATTTTCAGGCTCGTAAAAAAAATCCTTAAGCCTGAATGAAAATGCCTCTAAGCAAAATTTACCGAATTTTCCCGTCCTAGTACTACCTTGGTTTCCTAGATGTCAGTATGAGGCGGTGCGCTGACCACGGGCCACTCAAAAATGACATCTATACGAAAACAAGTGTAACTAAATTAGTATGCTTCAAATTCTTCCCTGTAGGGAGAGAGCGCCTAAATCTCTGTAAAGGGGAAAACATGGACTTACGATACAATACAATTATTATTATGTTAGAAGTATTGTGACTTATGGGTGAGACGTTTGGATTATAAATTATCAGTTGAAAAGAAAATTAATGGTAGCAGAAATGGACTATTGGAGAAGATCTGCTAGGATATCAGGAAAGAGAGAAAATTAAAAATGAAATTAAAAAAGAAAACAGGAATGTACAAAACTCAATTTTAGAATTTATTCAAGAAAAGCAACTGAAATGGTACGGATAGGCGAATGGAGGACGAAAGATTACCGAAGAAAATAATGGAATGGACACCATCAGGAACGAGAAGGAAAGGACGACCAAATCTCACGTGGATCCAAGGGAGTAGAGAAATTTTGAAGGACTGGGAAATAGAGGAAGAAATGTGTTATAATAGAGACGAATGGAGGAAAATTATACAGCGAAATTGAAGACAAATCATTGGTGCCGGAAAAATATATCAACATTGTTAAAACCGGAAATATATTATTATTATTATTATGATTATTACGCCGTAGCGTAGTGGTTAAGGCAGTGGGCTACAAACCGGAAGGTCGAAGGTTCAAGTCTCGGTGGGTCAGGATTTTTAAACTGATTCAAACCTTCTGGTGGCACCATGGCCCTGGGGTAGACTCACCCTCTAACGGAAATGAGTACCAGGCGATTGTTCTAGGAGTAAAGGCGGCCGTCATGCAGGGCTGACAACTCACCTGACATCAAATGCCGATTGTCTAGAAAAAGTGGGAGCCTTAACCTCCTACTACCCCGAGGGTGTTCAATGGCCTGTAGTGGGATCACTTTATTATTATTATTATTATTATTATTATTATTATTATTATTATTATTATTTTGAAAATGGATTAATTGACACCTTAAGATCAGTATGATTTTGCTTTGGCATTAATTTGGCTAGAACAAGTAAAGTATTCAATTACCGAGGTGTACCTTTAGGTTGTAATAAAGAAAAACCACATACATAATAAATTATAAATATTTCAATATTTATGTAGCACCCTTACAAGAACTCTGGGAAAGAAAGTAAGAAAAGAAACACATTTAAAATTTTATAAATTATTAGCTGTCCCTCGAATATTGTATGAGTCAGAAATATGGACTCTGAATAAACAGACAATTAAAATAATAGAAGCAGCAGAAAATAAATATTTACGATTTATGACAGGATAAAAAACAAAGTGAAGATATTCGTAAAGAACTACAAATATTCAGTCTGACAGTTTAAATAGAAGAATACAGAAAAAAATGGTATGAACATGTCTGCAGAATGGATACCAACAGATTGCCTAGGAAAAGTCTGAACTATCAACCGAGAAGAGGAAAAAAAGAGATCGGGGACGCCCACGAAAGAAATAGGACACAGCAGCTATGATACTTGGAGCCGGAACGAACCAATAAGGTTTAATCCTTGTAAGAAGAAGAAGAAGAAGAATAAGCAAGTTATAAGTTACCAGAAGATGGGAGAAGGACATCTAAGAAGAGATGGAAGGACTCTTAATCCTGGATGGAACAGGTTATGGACCTAAAACAAAGAAGAAGAAGAAGAAGATGAAGGAGCCAAGTTATAAGTTACCAGAAGATGGGAGAAGGACACCTAAGAAGATATGGAAGGTCTCTTAATTCTGGATGGAACAGGTTATGGACCTAAAACAAAGAAAGAAGAAAAATAAAGAGAGGATAAAAACGAAGAACAAGAAATTCTTTTCTTCAACGAAGTGTTTCTTGATCTTGCTCGAGGAGTTTGATCAAGATATTTGTTGTACGTGAAAAGCAGCAAATGTTAACATATTGCGATCTAAGAGTGTTGTAACTGAATATTCATATCTAGTCAGTTCTCCTAACAAATGCTGATTTATTCTCGACTCCACCACCGCTACAAATGTTACTTCAAGAGAAGGAAATTCTACCATATTATTTTCGTGTTTGTATCGAGGACAAAATACCATCTATCATAATTACATATTAATTAGACACTGCGTTTTAAAATTTATTTCTTCTAATGGATTCATCAATTTAATTTTTTAAACTATTACCTAGCTCAATAAAGATTCAGAATATGGCTATACGTTTGATCGCATTTTGTGACGAAATATTATTATTAAAGGAAAGCTTCTTGTAGGAAAGCCAGAGGGAAAACGCCCAATTGGTAGACCAAGAATGAGGTGGGAGAATAACATTAACTATGATTTGAGGGAAGTAGATTATACGGGAATGATTGGAAGCATTATAGCTCAGGATAGGGATGTTTGGCAGAGCTTATTGTCCGCGCGGCCATGAACCTACGGGTTCGATAGTGCCAGCGAGTAAGTAAGTGAGTAAGTAAAGGAAATATGATGTCAATGGAAAGAGAATCCTTCAAATTACAACAATCCACAAAACAAAACAAAACAAAACAAAACAAAACAAAACAAATCACTGCTCACGTGCAGCTTGACGGGTTGATTTTTTGTGGGCTAGCGTCGAACGCTTCCACAATTCTCTTCGTTGTTTCTGCATCCGTGCTAATGCGAGGCCTCCCAGGAGGTTTGATTTTCTGCATCCGTCTCGTGTTCCCAGCAGTCGTTTTTCTCCACTTCCCCACAGTCGACGGCTGCAATGCTACGTTAAACTCACGTCTTGCCCGTCTTGCGGCCTCACAATCATTAACAATACGTTATTTCCCATGGCAGCAATTGTAATTTACTTTGCATATTCAACGCCATTTGGCCTAATGCCATAAGTTATACACTGTGTTTGTTTTATTCCATTGTGTGTAATTTGAATAATTGCCTTTCCAACGGTATTTAATATTTCCTGCAATGGTAATATTTTCAATCACACAACGCGATCAGACGTATAGCCATAATTATGATTCACCCCGTACATAATAGTGAGCTATGTGGTATGTATGGGAACCAAATACAGTTAAGTCTCGTAGACTGCGATGGGCAGGTCATGTTGCATGAATGATGAATGAAAGAGGTGCATTGAAGCTTCTTGTAGGAAAACCAGAGGGAAACACCTAATTGGTAAACCAAAAATGAGATGGGAGAATAGAATCCATAATTTAAGGGAAGTAGATTGTATACCCTGATCACTATCACGTGATAAGTAAAATAAACATAATAGCTAAATGGCGGAAAAATAACATTAAGACAAAAGAAACCAAGAAAGAAGTATATAAAGTATATTTATTACAAGATCGAAGTATTAGACAACATTATGAAAGCAGAATGAATAAATATATATCAGAGATAGGCGACGTTAGAAGATATAAATATTGAATGGGAAAATATATCAAATATAATACATAAAACAGCAAATGAGATATTAGGAAAGAAAAATAGAATAAGAAATAGGAAGGGCTTGAGAACTTGGATTGCGAATATACAAAATGCAGTGAATGAAAAACAAAAAGCATATCATACATACTTACGACTGAAAACAGAAGAATCTTAGGAAGAATATAAAATGAAAAGGAGAATTGCTAAAGCATTATAAGAAAAGCCCATCAGGAGTCATGGTATAATATTTATAAGCTCAGTAGAACTTGATATGTATGGAAGACAAGAAATAGGTTTATAATTAGTGAAACATCTAATCATACTGAGAAAGATTCTGCCAGAATCCCAAACAAGAATGGATCCACATTATGAAAAACTTTGGAAAAAGGAGGAAATTGAAGGAAAAGAGAAACAATGAGGAAGAAATAAAAGTGGAAAATATTGATGTAATAGACATAAATGAATTAGAAATGGCTCTGAAAACCACTAAGAATAGGAAAGCAACATTATTTGATAATATAAATATGGAGTTAGTCAAATATAGTGGAATATTGTGTAAACTACGAATACTTCATCTAAGTAATATATGTTGGCAGACCTATGGGATTCCAACCACTTGGAAAACAGCAATTGTGAAGAATATATTCAAAAGAGGAGACCGGAGAAAGTGTGAGAATTACAGAGGGATTAGCTTAATGAATACTGGCTACAAGATATATACGAAAATAATAAATAATAGATTGAGAAACAAACAGAAGTAATAATAAGTTGAAAATTCAAAGTGGATTCAGAAAGGGAAGGTCATGTATAGACAATGTCTTTTACACTGAAACAACTCATAGAAAAGAGAAGAGAACATAACTTAGAAACTCACAGAGGGTTTTATAGATTTGGTATAGGCCTTCGAGTCGAGTAAACCAGACAAAAATTATTGGGAAATATATTACGAATGAAAGGATACCCCGCTGTGCCTTGTTGAAACAATAAAGGAATTATATGAAGACACAGATATAATTAATAGATACCGGATTCAAAAGAACAGATACAATCAAAACAATACTGGATTACGACAAGGATGTAGTTTATCACCCACTTTGTTTAATATATATATATATATAATATATATATATATTATAGACGATATTTTAAATAAATGGAAAGTTTTAATAAATCCCAGGTAATAAGAATGGATAATAAAGTGTGCATGAATAATCTTCTATTTGCCTGACGATGTAATCATAATACAGAAAAATGAAGACGACTTACAGAAATCTATGCATGCATTAAATGAAATATGTAAATTATACGATCTAAAGATATCTGTAAGGAAAACGAAGACCATGGCTTTTTAGAGGAAGAGATCCAGTGAGATCCAAAATTATTTTAGAAAATCAAAGTATAGAACAGGTGTCTAGTTTCAAATATTTGGGCTGTGATGTTGGCTTACAATGTGGAAAGAGATATTGACCACAATATAAATAAATTTCAAGACGGTGTGTGTGAACAATACAGAGAACATTCAAAAATAAAATTAGAAAAGGAACAAAGATAAAAAATGTATAATGTTATGGGCGGTTTCCCACAATATTGTATGGATGTGAAACTTGGGCTCCAGTGAAAAAACAGAAGGATAGAATACAGACGGCGGAGATGAGGTATCCTAAGACAAGTTAAAAGGATGTGATAGACTTGATAGAATAATGAGGATATAAGAGAAGAATTGAAAGTACAAGCCTTTTATTGGATAAGGTCACGAATTACAGACAGAAATTGATTGATCATATGGATGGAATGAGTAGGAGATATATCCATTGTTAGCAAGAAATTATCAAGCAAGGGGAAGGCGTGATGGTTGTTAGGACCTAGAAGACGTTAGGCTGATGCATTAATAGTCGGAACGGGCAATTGCCTAAGTCCCTGGAGTGATGATAGATTGTATGGGGTTAGATTGGAAAACATTAGTTCAGATAGGGATGTATGGAGAGTTTGTGTCCGCCGCCAGCCATGGACCTACGGGTTCGATAGAGCCAGTTAATTTCGAGTTAAGTTCCAGTTGTACTGTAAAGAAACTTGCATAAGGAATTAAGCCTATTTCGCCGATTTTAATCTATTGGGAGAACCGTAGTGTTATTTTACCCGCCATATGACTGAATTGTGTACGGAAACTGTTATCGATAAAAACATTGTTCTTAGGTAACCTCCCATTTTACGGAAATAAGACTGATGACAATGTTAAGATGATACCGATAATTAGGAACTTTCTCCATTGATTAATTATTGATGAAAAAATTATTATGTATATGGACCTACCTTATCAAACGTTTGACGCTTTTTTCCATGATGTCGATAGATATCCTTTTATTTACAATTTCATTACCAGCAGAATTTATGCTCCATGCTGACTCACCTGTAATTCTGCTGTTATTTTCACCACATCCTCAATGGCTAATGTAGTATATTTTCACTAAACTGTTTGAATCATTCAAAATAATAATTTGTTTCTCTCCGCTTTTCAAATGGTTTCTTTTCAATGATTTAAGAAATTCTACAGAAAGCGACCATTTTGGAAACAATAGAAATCCCTACATATTCTGCACTGCGCGTGCGTAAAAATAAAAACAATGCCTATTTAATATATTATTATTATTATTATTATTATTATTATTATTTTGAATCTCCAATAATATGAACCCTATTTCACCATCGGCGGTATGTTCGGGTTTAGTTACAATTAATTATTACAGTAATTTAGAGTATGGTTAATTTCTAGCGTTACATAATAACGTAATATGAACAAATAAATTAATTAATTAACAAACCCAAGAAAAAACTAACTCCAAAGTCTCTTAAAATATGATGGATAAGTCACGCAGCTTGCTATAGTAACATTTCTTAACATAAAATATTTGACAAAGGCAGTTGAAATCTATTATGGCAATAACCTAATTTTTTAATAAATTCATGTCTTTTGGAATCAAATGCGGGACAACTCAAATAACAGATGTGAGATAGTCTGAATGGAGTTTTTGTAAATACAGGTATCTGTACCTATGTTACTCTATTAAATTTATAAATTATATATGTTAAGATTCCTAACATTCCATGTTCCTAGGAACATGTTCCTGTGTTTGAGCTTTTGGCATGGGTTTTTCCTAAAGTAGTCTCCCCCCTCAAGAGCCGAATGGGGGACTATTTGACCTCCGGAAAATTTTACCCCAGTTGAACCCATGTCCGCATTTCTTGACGGTTGTATTTATGGTGAAAGATCGTCACTCCTTCGACCAAGGTACTTTTTTCGTCTGGCTTATCACCTTCGACCAGTACGGCATGGGTAACCCTATCGACAGCAATGCTACGCCGGCATCGAGTTTTTGAGAATAAAGTTCTTAGGAAAATTTTTGGACCAAGGAGAGATGAACAGACAGGTGAATGGAGAAGACTACATAATAATGAACTACATGGTCTTTATAGAGAAGCCAGATATAATAAGAACAGTTAAGTCTCGTAGACTGCGATGGCAGGACATGTTGCGCGTATGGGGAATGAAAGACGTGCATGGAAGCTTCTTGTACGAAAGCCAGAGGGAAAATGCCGCAGTTGTAGACCAAGAATGAGGTGGAGAACAACACTAACTATGATTTGAGGGAAGTAGATTATACAGGGAATGATTGGAAAACATTATCTGAGGATAGGGATGTATGGAGAGCTTATGTCCGCGCGGCCATGAACCTATGGTTCGATAGTGCTAGTAAGTAAGTAAGTAATTAATGGGAGATCCCCATATAACTATAGAGAATATGTCTAGATATAATAATTTTATTTCCTTTATTCGAGTGTTAGAGAGTAAAGTTGATTCGATTGTGCCCTCGTTGTGGACATTTAAAGTTGTGTTTTCTCGGTGTAATATAACAAGTTGTAATTTACGATATAATTTAAATCATATTAAATCTGCCCACGGCACTAATAACTCTCTTCAGGGGAATGGGAAAGTTTCTTACACAAATACCTACACTTTTATTAAAGTTGAACGTAAGTTAGTTTATTTAAACTCTCACTTTGGTCAAGATGACATCTGTAATTTAAAAGTTCCAAGATTCCGGCTTAGGTATGATTTTTTCACTTTAGAAGATTACCATTTTATGTATTTATGGATGAACGAA
>JASPKZ010004736.1:0-56924 GCA_030220185.1 Diploptera punctata | reverse complement strand
TACAACAGCTGGAGACACGAACCGTTGACCACATGTCACTCATGTATTGTCTAAATTATCGTCACCTACGCAAACGGCATAATTGATTATCCGGCAGCTATTTTAGTGTGAAGAAAGAAGACGCTTAATTGTAAAATTGAATATCAAAATGTTACCTGGAAGGTTGTGAGTTGCACTTGTTACATTCAATACAAGCGTTTAAACGATGATAAATGTATTTAATATCTACATGAAGGACGAAGCAAATTGTCTATTTGTCGTGTCTACAAATCATAGCTTTGCAATTTGAAAGAAAAACCAGTTTTATATTCAACTTCTGAAATATTATATTAAATTAGAACGTTATTTTTCAATTACATGGCTTTGCTGAGCAACGTTACAGTTATTACGTCATTATTATTGTTATCGCTATGCAACAAGTCGAATTTATTCAAAACTAGCAAATACCCGGCGTATGCTGCTACGCCTAATAAATGAAAATTAATGTGATTTTATGTTTAGTTGAGTAAGTAAAAGCAAAAATTAATTATAAATTATATATTTTTAGATTGTCCCGTGCTGATTACCCGGCGTTGCCCGGGATATAATTATCCCTATCTTCTTGACATAAATGAGCTGAATACGAAAATTAATGCGTTTATGTTTAGTTAAATAAGTGAGAGGAAAAATGTATAAGTTATCGAAATTATGTTTAGATACCCGTGCTGTTTACTCGGTGTTGCCCGGGAATCTACTTATCTCGATCATCTTGGCATAAATAAGCTAAAAGACAAATTCGTTCTTGTGAGTTATCCGTAAAAGAATACCCCGACATGTGATGCTATGCTTGCACGGGAATCTATGATCTTCTTCGCATCAATGAAAGACAAAAATGGTTATTTTGGGTTATCCGTAAGAGATAAACATATGCTCTCGCGGACTTTTTTTGTCGAGCTTTTTGAGATATTCAATGCAAAACAGTTTACAATTATACATCACTTATAACAATTATAAACAAGCTAAACGAAATAATTTTAGAAATTAAAATTATTAATCTGACATAATATATTAATAAAATTATAAAAATCTAAATTAAAGTGTTGGACATTTTTGTTACGGGTATGAACTTCGACTATAAGTTAGAGAAGAGCGCCAAACGGACACTAACATATTATCATGTGTAGAAGAAGCTATAGCAAATATCGAACTTGTATCTGTAACCACAGATGGTGTCTTAAAGACAGTCTGCGGAATCCATTGCATCACCGTTTTACTCAATGAAGTGATGAGTGTTGTAGTAAAAACAAAAATCTTAATCAGATCCCAAAGAGTTCCTGACAGATCTTGATTGCGAGTATGTTACATACTCTAAGTGCAATTGTTCAGCAGGAAAACTTGTCGAGGTACGAGATGAAATTGCGACATTCATGGAAATTATAGGCTCAATATATTGAGTTAATAACATTGTTCTACGTACAATAAATCATAGCATTGTGATATGAGTTTAAACCATCATCATTAAGCCTGTTGGCTCGTTCCGGTCTCATGAAAGCTAGAGTTGTTAAAATTGTTCAGACCATCCTCTGTGTGGGCGTCCAACAGTTTAAAACTAATTTAACCTTATTCAGAGCCAGACACAATTCTATTTATTTAATTATTGGTAACAGCTATTTTCAACATTGAAGAACATGGAATACTGCGCGGTGCCAAAGAACTTAACAGTGGCTAGTGGACGCAGTTCCTAAGTGCAGCTCAGCTCAAATAAACAAAGATGAATATGACTTGAGAAAGAACCTGGTACAGATAACGTTGTCAGTTAGTCTGTCTACAAATCTCAGCTGTATACATTGGTTAATGATAGTTTTGTATTTAATCTGTGAAATATTATTAATTTACATTTTAAATAATATATTTTTTGTTACATTTCACATCCAGTTGTGTTGCTACGGAACGTTACGCTTATTACGTCATCATTCTTGTTTTCCTACGTAACTAGGCGCATTTTATATAACAAAATATGTACTTTATTTTCATACAATTAAAAATATTACGCCAAATTGAATGTAGCGAAGAATCCCACCTCAATTAAAATAACAAATTATATCCAGTTTTCTCGTGAGATCAGGTTATATAGAAACAATTAAGCAAATATTTATCATCTCCAACTTCTTTATAGACGCTCTATTCACACGCAGTGAACTAAAATGCGAGCCTCTCTTTACAAGTCTCTCAGCTTCAACACCTCATTTCTAACGCCATAATAACTCTGAGATTGGGTTTCATCAAAAGGGAATTAATGACGCATGTCATCTGTGTATACATGTGTGTGTGTTAAGGTAAGGAAAAAAACATGATGGTTTATAAATAGTAACATTTGTTGGACCTCTATCGCTCAGATGTTGATTTACTACGCTTATGAATAGCGTCCTTACACAGAAAGCGCCTGCTTAACTGTTGTTCAAGACTCGGAATTCCTTTGTGAAATTTATTTTTGTGCAGGCTGACCTAACGTCAAGTATCAGGACTTATGTTCTTCCTCCTGTAGGAATGTTATTTTCCCTGCACCTAACGTGCTCCTCCTGCACCTTGATAACGTTTCCATTAAGTCTCCTTTATAAAGTCAAACTTTATTTTGCGACATTTTTATCATATTTGATATACTCCCCTGGAATTATGTTTTAATGGATTCTCGCCCGTCTAGCAACGTCAATAGTACTTCTGGTTTTGTCAGAGGGATCTCGAAATACCCAATTAACTTATGTATGTGTTATCTTTATGATGGGCCTGGTATTCTTATGACTAAAGAACAGTCAGTGTGTATCTATTTAATGTGTTCCAAGACATCCGTCCCAAGACATCGATATTTTAATTTTCCCCTAAACTCCTTGTGGCACCTTGACTTAACGTGTAACTTAATTGAGTGGTGTAAGAGCGGCTGACAACTCTCCAGGAGTCACAACCTGCTACTATCTAAATGATTTCCTAAATCCTGTAGTGAATCACTTTTCACGTTTTGAAACAACTAGCAGTGAGATAACATGTGTTTTCAGAAAATCTACTTCCCTCAAATCATGGTTAATATTATTCTCCCACCTCATTCTTGGTCTGTGCATTTTCCCTCTGATTTCCACGTCTCTATGTAATTGCCACATGTCCTGGCTATCGCAGTCTGTGAAACTTAACTATTCTTGCTATATATTTTTTTCCTATGAAGATCACGTAGCTCAGTGATATGTCGTCTTCACCGTCCGCCTTCTGCTCAGCTCTCTTTGGTCAAATAAAAAAAAAGAACCCTAAGATTGTATTCTCAAATACTCGTAATTTGTCTTCCTCCCCTAAAGTAAGAGTCCATGTTTCGCATGCATATAAAACAACAGAGGAATAATAATAGCTTTATACTTATAGGTATGTCAACTTTTTTGAGACAAGTTGGGACGACAAGTGTGCATATTAGCATGCATTTCCAGAAATGAGTCTATGTTTTTTTTTCGCAACTTATTTCTATTTGTAATTAATGTTCCTGGGTACTTGAATTCCAGCACTTATTCAAAATGTCCCTTATTTGTCATTAACTGTCCATTTAGATTACATAATGAATTTCTATGCGTCAACATACATGTAGTTTTATTGTACCTGTTCAAATGACGTTCAAAAATATGACGGACTATGGTAGAGCACAGGAATGGAAATGTAGAGATCAAGTGCTTCACGACGTGAAATATTTTGAATATTTTGGTACAACTTTGAAAACGAACGGAAAATGCAAGAAACATATTAATAAAGCGTTATTTATTTAGAGGGGATAACCTAATAGTACACTCGGTATTCTGAGTCTAGTGCCTCATATACCAGTTATGGAGCGATAGTGAGGCCAGCAATGCTCTCTGGTAGCGAATATTGGCATTTTCAAACAACGGAAATATTAATAAGTTATATACGCATTTTCTTAAATATTGTCGCCGATTGCACAGGGTTTTCCTTTTACTTATTTTGTACTTAAATGAATACACAATTGTTATATAAAATTCTTATTTCCACTTTTATTTTCTTCTAACAATTACCACTAAACCTTTAATCACAAGTTTATTCTCCTAACTATCATTTTATAAAGTTTATCAAATAATCGTTTCTAACACAATCCTTCCTCACAGTTACACGCTCAATTAATCTCTCGACATCCGACTAGACTGGCTGCCACGGCCTTCTCGTCCGCTCTTTTATATACGCGGGGGAGGAAAGCTCTAGTAATAGCTTCGAGCAACTTCGAAGCCCGAAACCTCTGGCTTCCGATCTTTCTCCAAGGAGAAGGAGACGCTGGCAACACATTCCAGACCATTCAAGCGGCTCTGCGGGTCACCAACTCGCTAGGGGCGACTGACCCGCGCAATTCAAACGACGCTTACACGACATGTAACAATATATTACAGGACACAGTGTGAAATCTTACATGATTTTGGATCATTTCAGGACGAAATAAACTGCAAACTTCGTGAACTCAAGTACTGGTTGCGGCTAAAGCAATGTCCTGGAGCGTTGATGTCGAAATTCATATATTAGGAAAACGTAATTATTTACAAAATTGGAAACGTCAGTTGTTGCCGGAAATATTTCTAAATTCAAATCGTCAAAAATTGGCATCCTACGCGTTAACACTCATTCGTGAATAAATAAATGTGCAATAAAAGTGTAATAATAATTGTTACTTAATAATTTTACATAAATTAATTTATATATATATATATATATATATATATATATATACAGTAATTTTATTGTTATCTGTTGTGTTTTTTATCTATTTTATATCATTCCTAGACATTCTTATATTGATACTGACTGTCTACAGCACGTTCGGCTGCTGCCCTTGCGATGCATATTTAATATAATATTGTATATAACTTACTTTTAGTCTTATAAAGTCCTACTAAAGCTAATAATTTTGTTGATGTTTACTTCCAGTCCCAATTTCTTAGAGTTGCTTAATATATGTGTGCGTTGGCATAATTCTTCATCTCTATCGCCTAATAATACTGTAACATCAGCATAATCTAACAGCGTATTAATACAATAAAGTTGTAGGCCTCCTTCGTCCTGTAAATATTTGTTGTCATGCTGTAGCACAAAATTGTATAGTAGAGGATATAGTGCATCTCCTTGTTTTAACCCTCTGTGAAGTAAAAAAAATACAAAAAATGTTTGCTACACGCGCCCTATTTAGACATATTCGAATAAGTCTAACTGTTTAGTCTGTCAGCAGGATACTACATAACTTCTACATATTAATTGATCGTATGCCTTTTTGAATGCAACATAGAGTTGATGCACAGTACATTTATAGTAACACTTTTTTTAATCTCTCTTAAACTAAAAATCTCATCTATTGTAGACCAGTTTCTTCTGAATCCATATTGATGGTCTCCTAGAATGTCATCAATATAGGGAGTAAGTCTGCTTACTAAAATAGACCTATTTATTAAAATTGTATAGTTACTACAATCAGTTTTATTTTCTTTCTTATGAATTGAAACGATAACTGATTATTTCCATTCATTTGGAAGAGTCTCTTTTACCCAAATCATATAGATTAGCCGACGTATCTTATCCATCAATGTTTCTCCCACTGATTTTATCATTTCTGTTGTGACTCCTTTTTAACCTGATGCTTTATACATCTGATTTTATTCTATCGTCATTTCAACCTCTAATGCACATAGTTCCGTTAATAAAATTTCTGCTATCTGTAAATAATTCTCTTCAATATCCTGTTCTGCGTCCACATCTTATTGTTAAAACATTTTATGTAGGGCTTATATATATTTATTTAATTACTCCTGGAATCTGCAACCATATCCCCATTTTCATTCGTTATTAAATTTTTCTAGCCTGATACCCCTTCTGCTCTATCATAATTCCCTGATATGATTCTGTGATGTTTATATTTTTTCATTAATTTCAAGATCTTCAGTTTTCTCCCAAATTGTTCTAAATTTATTTTAATTGGCTCGTGTAATCAATTCATGTTTGCTACTTTTCTTTCCATTATATTCCTCATCAAACCACTTCTTTTGTTTATTTTTTAATTAACCTACGCGTTTTGTTGCTAACAATTTAATAGTATCTATGTAGCCTGCCAAATAAGGGGCTGCCGGACATTGGCATATTTTAAAAGAAATCTAAATTTATATTTGCTCTAAACTCGACTTCATTATTATCCAGTGTAAGATATATATATATATATATATATATATTAATTGGTATATCCCGTATGGTGTTTCCCGTATATATGTATCATTATTATTATTATTATTATCATTATTATTATTATCATTATTATTATCGTATCATTATTGTTATTACCCTATAAAATGTTGTTTGTACATGACATTTACATTGCTATATTTATTGTATCTTTAACTGCTTATAATTAGTATAGTGTATATCTATATTTGTCAAATATTTATTTGTATTTGTGCTGGTTGAGTGGAAGAGAGGGCCTTATGGCCTTAACTCTGCCAAAATAGATAAAGTATTATTATTATTATTATTATTATTATTATTATTATTATTATTATTATTATTATTTACTTATATCAGTTTCTTCTCCTGTTGTCACATTCTCATCTGAAGATTCCTGTATTTCAAATATTGATCTGATATTCTTGTTTATTCCTCTCAAAAGCGACAACCGTTCTATGATTTTCACCCTGACCAGATGATGTTCCGAATTGCAATCTGTCCCTCTAACTGATTTATTATCGATGATGCTATACTGCGGGTGATGGACGAAACCCACGTGAAATTTTAAACCGTAATCACGCGATACGGTAAAGGTACCACCCGGTTTTTCTAAATGATGACAACTTCTGAGTGAACAGAATGCTATCGCCTATGTTTTATGACTACAGTGCACCAATAGGTTACAATTGTATTTCTAGGAATATCTGAGAACTTATTTATGGGCTACTGCAATTAAGTAGCTTCGTTATTGTCTGCTTTGCAAACCGTAACTATTTATAAAACCGTTATTAGGCCTGCAGTATACCTGTGAGCAACAATTATTTTTCCATGGAAGACCCTTTTACAAAGCATTACAAAATAAATCAGTCAAAACAAACCAACAAGTTTAGTTTAATTAAAAGATGGCGGACATTTAATTTTAAAACAGAATAACAAAATATTACCTCGTCAGAAAGGATTTTTTGTTGTAATTTGTTATAACGTGCATTTAGTATCTTTCAAATGTACAGGATACACAGTACATCACGTGGTTATATTTAACCTATGATAATGTGTGTTTAATGCAGGAAGCGCTCTCCATTATAGAGCTGCATACATTGATAAATGTACAGGATACACAGTACATCACGTGGTATATTTAACCTATGATAATGTGTGTTTAATGCAGGAAGCGCTCTCCATTATAGAGCTGCATACATTGATAAATGTACAGGATACACAGTACATCACGTGGTTATATTTAACCTATGATAATGTGTGTTTAATGCAGGAAGCGCTCTCCATTATAGAGCTGCATACATTGATAAATGAAAAAGTTTTGAATTTAATCTATGAAATATTAATAACTTATTAATTTAAATTAAATAATATTTTTCAATTTCACATTCAGTGGCGTTGCGTAGTAACGTAATGATTATTGTTATCAATATGTAACAAGGTGCATTTCATTTAACATTTTTATTAATTTAATATTTAACCGAATCATAAAAGTTCCTGACGTATTGAAATAACAAATTAAATGGAATCTGCTGTTTAAATATCCATAAGCAGTGTTTTATCTTCAAAGAAGTAACGATAAGTGACACAAAGTTACAAATTCTTTCACATTTGATATGTAATATACAACATTGTAGTTCAGACCATCATCCAGTTAAAATCAAACTCACAGCAAAATTAAATTCTAAGAAACAGGAAAGTTGTGACACCCGAATGAAAATGAATGTGTTAGCTTTAAAAGATAAAGAAATATGTAAAAAAATTATGAAGAAGAAATTTACAAAAAAAAACTAAGTTTACACCATCTAGAATCACATTCAATGATGAAGAAATTCGGGAATATTTAAAAACACAATCAACATAGATTGCATAATGTATTCTCAGATTAGAACCTAAATGTGGTGGACGTGAATGGTTTGATACCGAATGTAATATATTTTTTAGAAGATATAAAACAGACATACAATAATTATCTAAAGAGACCGAACCGCCAGAAACGTGAGAAACAACGTGAGGCTGACAAAACTTGTGGAAGGAAAATAGGGGTTTTAAATATTTTTATACAAATGGATCAAGGTTTTAAAAATACTACGAGAGATTCTCAGGGAAAATGTGTAATGAATCACGAAAAAGTTGAGTAAATGCGCACTAATTAAATTTCATATTTCCATTCTTTGCAAAGCTCAAATCTCACTACGCTCCATGTAACGTGGTAAGTGTAATGACCATACTGTAAGTGATCCCTTCCCTTTAAGACCAGGTGATAGAGAGATACTGGATACGTCAAGTGATGGGAAAGGACTGATAGAAAAACTACTGAATGGAACAAGAGGAAAGTGAATGATGCTTAATGAGTCTGATATAACAAACGTACAATAAAAATCCAGTTTGGTGGAATCTCGGCTGATTTGCTCAAATTTGGAAATAATTGAGAACATACATATACACACTTATTCTGAAGATGTGGATAAATGAGCAGACAGCAGACTAACTTATCACGTCACAACCTCTCCTGTGCATTTACAATTGAATATTTACAATAGTACTAAAAAGTACATACAGCCTATTAAAGAACTGTGTATTGGCAGGTATCAAGGTGGATAAAGAAAAGGAAATCCACAATTCATCAAATATTCTCCGTCAAAGCTATTTTAAGAACATTTCCGGAATTCAATACAAATATTCATCAGATATTTGTGAATTAAAATATATATCTTCTTGTATCTTGTAAGCCCATATTTCCCTAAACAGAGATTTACGCGCTCTCCCCCTACAGGGAAGAATTTGAACCACACTAATTTAGTTACACTTGTTTTCGTATAGATGTCATTTGAGTGGTCCGTTGTCAGCGGAACGCGGGAAAATTCGGTAAATTTTGTTTAGAGGCCTTTTCATTCAGGATTAAGGACTTTTTACGAGCCTGAAAATCTTCAGACTCGGGACCCACGGCTTAAAGTCCCTCCCGGAGGACTTGCTCCTTAGATTTTTCCATCCTAAAAATAAATCAATCGACCCCGGCCTGGTTAGAACCCGCGACCCTCGGGATCAATAGCAAGGAGCATAACCACTAGTCCACGATAATATAAATTAATTTTATGAAATAATGATTAGGACTCCATCGAAATTCATTAGATTGATAAAGGTCACAATGGATGATAAATTATTTCAAATCAAAATAAATACTAGACTTTTATAGCATTGAAGGTTACGGGCTGCCCCGACACCCTTAAACCTGGCCCTTGAATACGTAATTAGAAAGTAAAATGTGAACTTTAATGGTTCTGTTATTTATAAATAATAGCACATAACACCAACAGAACACGATCTAATAAAAGGTTGCATGAAATAGTTAAGTACCTTGTAAATGTTACCGAGACTAAACTCACAGTCACTCAACAAAATTACCAATATTTAATTATTGAACAGCAAACAAAATTGAAAATGTACATATCTTGGTTCTAGAGTCTAATCAATTTCAAGCATGGTGGATACAAGCAGGAGATACAAAATAGAATAACTAAATGTAATAAATATTATTTTATGCTTTTGCCAGTGTTCAAATTTAAGAATGAAGAACCATATACAAAGATAAGACTATATGTAACTGTATTTGGAACAGTTCTAAGTTATGGATGGAAGTATGGGTTATGACCATGGCAATTTGAGGAATTTTATGTAAAGTATAAAGAACCGGAGGTGGCTACAATATTGTCAAATTAGTACACACAGATGGACAGAATATGTTCAACGGATGGAAGGTACTAACTAACTCATACCCGTAGGTTCATGGCCGCACGTGCATAATCTCTCCATATATTCCTAACCTGAACTAATGTTTTTCCAATGATCCCCTGTATAATCCACTTCCCTCACATCATGGTTAATGTTATTATCCCACCTCATTCATGGCGTTTTTCATCTTCTTGTTTCTACACCTCCTTCATTCTCCATTCGTGGCACATGTCCTGAAATATAATGCAGTAGTATTCCGTGAAAGAAGAATGTTTTGGAAGAGACACGTTGGAAAACATGGATGAAGAGGATATCTTCTATTTGCTTCAATATAGGTATTGGAACATGAAATCAATAAATGTAGAAGTATGGAAGTCAAGAATTATGAAGGCCAAGGCCTGTAGCGCCACGTGTCATGACGGGGAGGAAGTTATACAGAACAAACATCTATTTTTCCTCTTATTCTTCTCCTCATCCTACTTGCTCTTAGACTCTCTAGTATTTTGGTGGACTAGTAATTAAACGCTGTCTCTATTCCAAGGTTCACAGGATCACATCTTGCCGGTGTCTGTGGATTTTTAGGGCATAATAACACCTGTATGTGGATTCTCTTGGAGCTAAGGATCATTCAGTGGATTGAGTCCCTTTAGGCAAGAAATTCGCTCACGACATTTAGCAAGTATGGGTTGATTGCCCAGTCGGAAAGATTTGAAACACGTGTCTAAGAGCTGCATCAGACATATACCGTCAGCAAGCTTGTAGGCCATATCAATGTCGCATCATGCAGTTTAGTTTAAGGAATGGCGACGCATGAATTTTAAAAGTATCAATAAAATGTTATCAGAAAGGATGCAAAACGTAATATTCGTAATTTTAGTGATTTTTTAAAGATATAAACACACGATGGAGAGAAAATGTAATTCTTGCTGTGTCTCTACATCGCACATCTCACTATTCCTCATCCTTCCTTGTTTCAGCCACACGACTCTGGAATTCCCTCCCCTCGTACATCAAGGACTGCCCGACTCAAAAACAGTTTAAAAAGAAACTCACTACATATTTCCTTAGACAATATAATATATATTGTATATATATATATAATATGTTCCATGTATACTTTTATTATTCCTTTATATTTTAAACTTGCTTTACGAAGCCACATACTTTATCTAATTATAGGTTATTTTTGTTATTATTATTATTATTATTATTATTTTTCTTTCTTTTTCTTGTCAACTTTATTTTGTACAGTATGTGTGATGTAGGATAACATTAATCAGAATTCTTATTGTAGGCTATGTATAATTTAACCCTGATGAAGTGGAAGAGAAGACTTTACAGTCTTAATTCCATCAAGTAAAATATATAAATAAATAAATAAAAATAAATAAATAGCTCTCATATTTACAAAATGGACCGTATATCTAGTGACATAATTATTTAAAAGAATGTTAAATACATTACATTGTGATAAGATGGAAAACAATGAAACATTTAAAGTTCACCTATTGCAAGAAGAATACATTAAAGAACTATATCAAAAGAGGTTAGACCAGTATACTACAGAAAATCCTATAAGTGGAAATATAAATGAAGAATCGGATGAGATTAACAGAATAATAACTCAAGCTGCAGAAGAATCTTTAGGAATGAGAAAGAAATCATATTTATAAAAAATTAAAAATTTGGAATGAGGGCTTAGAACATCGAATAAATGAAAAAAAAACGGCGTATCTAAATTATCTTAATAGGAATTGAATACAAAAGAAAAAGCGCAATAGTTCGTAGAGAAGTTAGAAAAACTAAAAGAACAATGTGGGATAAATATATAAGTGATATCGAACATGGAAAACAAGAAAAGGCATACAAAATTATGAAAAATTTAAATAATGAAACAAGACTTAAATTAAATAACATTCAGAAGAAAAATGGATAGAATACTATCAAGAATTATGGAAAGAAAAAAATTCAGAAGAAAATGAAGACGAAATAATATTAGCAAATTAACACGTAGATTTAATAACCACAGAGGAATTAACAACTTCTATTGATCATTTCCATAACAAAAAGACACCGGGTATCGATAATATGAACATAGAATTAATTAAATATACACCATTTTCTCTAAAGGTTCGTCTACTACATTATATAAATGTACTAGCTGGCACGGCGAACGTCGTATCGCCTTTAAATATTTTTACGTTAATTCTTCCGATGTTTTAATAGTTATCTGCTATTCGGGCGGAAACAAATCCAACAAATCAAAGATCATAAAAATCGGTCCAGCCGTTCTTGAGTTATAAATAGTGTAACTAATCCGACTTTGTTATATATATATATATATATATATATATATATAGAAGTCCCGACCACGAGTTGCTGTGGCTAAGGTATACGTTAAATTGTGTTGTAGTAAACTAAGTGAGAAATCTAAATCAGAAAGTTTTTGTTTTACACAATTTTTTAGTTCTGGTACGTTAACTACACCCGGTATAAATATGGGTGGTGGTTTATGTGGAAGTGGTTTTGTTGATTGAGATGAATTTATGTTGTCTGCATTCTCAGTATCATCCATAAGTGTATCATAAGGATTATATACATGTATTGATGGAATATTTTGAGGAGGCTTGGTGATTTCATTATACTTTCGTTTTTTTCTACGAACTTGTTGGCAGTTAGGATTCTCATCATCACCAAGAAGTCTCTGTATAGTAATATCATCTTGTGATATATTATAGTCATCTTGTTTTTCATTTAATTGAGGCATGGGGATTATTGTTTCTGTAATATTAGGCATATTATTATAACTAACAGACTTACTTACAGTTCTGTTATTCCGTTCCTTACGACCTTCATATGTTTTTAAATTGACATTCTTCTTAAATGTAAGATTTATGTCACATAGGTCTATACCAATTTCCGGAAATTCACTTGATATCTTATCATTCATGGTCTCTAGAACCGATTCCCCATATTGTACAATGGCTCTTCTCGGTCCAGTTATATTTAAATTAAGTTACTGTCTTTCAGCCAGATTACTTAAAACTAATACTTACACACGAAATTAATATAATTAATAAAATATATTGAAAATAAAATAAACACAAACACACTTAAATTATGAAATAAATCAATATTTGTAATTCAATTGAAATTCGCGGTTGCAACAAAAAGCACAGCCACCTGGTTAAATAATAAACTAATTACCTTACACGGCCATCTGTTAATATTGTATGGAACGCACAGATAATTATAACTCTTAATTAAATAATAAACAAATAATTTGCAATAAAAATAATGCGTCTATTAAATTAGTTATAAACTAATATAAGTCTCAAGTTGGATCAAACTGCTCACAGTGTGCAAACTTTTATTAAAATCGGTTCAGTAGTTTAGGATTCCATTGCGGACAAACAACGTGACACGTAATATTTATATATTTTGATTTTCGGAATTTGGATATATACCCGAAGAATAGAAAATCGCCAAAACATACCCTATACATAAAAAAACGTATACAGACAAGATTTTCTACGAATCAAATACAAACCGGAATTATTGTTTACAATTTTATTGAATTAACAAAAAAATACAAAACCACCACCTCATTTTTCTACATAGTCTCCTGCATTTCCAACACACTTTTGCCATCGAGTTGGCAACTTTTTGATGCCGTCCTTGAAGAATGAGGGATGCGTGTAGTCAGCCAGTTGCGCACGAACTCCTCTACCGCTGCATTGTCACCAAACCGCCTTCCTCCCAGGTCTTCTTTCAGTGGCCCAAACAAATGGTAGTCACAGGGTGATAAATCTGGACTGTAAGGAGGATGTTCCAGAGGTGTTCAATGCATTTTCGTCAGTTTTTCTTGTGTTTCTTTGTTCCTGGCTGAGGAGCCGAGGAACCCACCTGGCAGACAATTTTCGGAATTTGAGTTCATCACTGATGATGGCTTGAACACTTCCGAAGCTTATTCCAACGTGTGAAGCAATTTCAGAAATTGTTACTCGCCGATCCTCCTCAATAAGGTCCCGTACAGCACGAATGTTGTCTGCAGGGATGCTTGTTCGTTGCCGTCTTTGGTGGGGCTCATTTTCCACTGAATCCCGGCCCGCTATTTTTTTTTGCGCCAATCATACACCTGCGTCTTCGAAAGGGTTGCTTCCTCGAACTGCGCATGGAGCATTCTCAAAATTTCAGAAGGTTTAGTGCCTTCTTTCGCCAAAAAATAATAATGCGTTGCGCAACAGATGTGTGTACCTCTTGCTCGCTCATGGCGTACTGAAGCAAGCAGCCGCTCTTTGGAGTGCGACACATCAAGATCCCTACTACAGACACCCCCACCAACTTTCCCTCCAAACCGCAACCTTTGCAGATCGCTACCAGATCCTCCAGATACAAATTCCGGTTTATATTTTATCTACCATCGTAATTATAGAGGAATAAGTATATTGAATACGTGCTATAAAATGTATGCCAATATTCTACAAAACCACTTAAACATAATTATAGAAAATATCATATTGGATGTTCAAAATGGATTCAGAAAGGGAAGATTCTGTTCCGACTGTATATTCACAATGACTCAATTATTTGAAAAGGATACAAAATTTAACACCCCAAAATATATAGGATTTATAGACTGAGAAAACGCTTTTGATATGGTAAATAGAAATAAATTATGGGATATAATGACAAATAAAGGTATTCCACAACATTTGATTATGGCTATACAAAATGTATATGTAAATAATAGAATTGTATATACAGGGGTTTTA
Source organism: Diploptera punctata (assembly GCA_030220185.1). Classification (NCBI taxonomy): domain Eukaryota; kingdom Metazoa; phylum Arthropoda; class Insecta; order Blattodea; family Blaberidae; genus Diploptera; species Diploptera punctata. The sequence goes on along the minus strand of JASPKZ010004736.1, from coordinate 42,204 downwards.
AATCAAAACATCAAAAAATGGTAACAGTAAATAGTGGTGTCAGACAAGTGTCCTTTATCACCTTCTCTTTTAATTTATATATAGATGAAGTTATGTTAATTTGGCAGATTAATTAAAATAAATAATAAACTGTTGGATACAATATTATTTGCTGATGATCATGTAGTGATTTCCAGTTCAGAAGATGATCTACAAAAAGCTATTTTTAATTTGGAAAAAAATTAGTGCCAATTACAATTTAAAAATTTCAAAGAATAAAACTAAAATTGTAGCATTTAAAGGACATGATGCCTTAAGAGTATAAATAGTAACTGATAATAAAATTTTAGAGCAGGTGAACAGTTTTAAATATTTCAATTTATCATATGTTAAAATTGAAGATATTGACAAAATAAATAAATTTAATCTAATGTGTGGCACTATTAAAAGAACCCTTAAAACCACAAGAAAAGAAACAAAAATTAAATGTTATAAAGTAATGGCTGTTCCTGTAATGATGTATGGATCGGAATGTTGGACGATCACTAAAAGACAAGAACAAAGATTGGAAGCAGCTGAGATGTGATTTTTAAGAAATATAGCCGGATATACTCTGCTGGATAATAAAAGAATTGAAGATATAAGAAAGGAACTAATTATATTCAAACTTACAGACCGAATAATTAAATATAGGAATGACTGGAAAGGACATATTGATAGAATGCCAGAAGGAAGATTTCCAAAATTATTGCTAAAACCGCACGGAAGGAGAAATGTTGGACGCCCACACAGAAGATGATGTGGACATATATAACAATTCTAGCTTTCATGAAACCGGAACGAGCCAACAGGCTTAATCTTTGGATGATAGTGACTGGAAAACATATTTAATAGAGGAACCTTTATCCTTTGAGCTGTAAAAACTCACAACTGTGTAAATTGTTAATTTTGGATTTAATTCGTGAAAAAGGTCGATCAATAGAATGGATATTTTACTTTACCTTCGGTGGCGTTGCTTCATAACGTCACAGTTATTACATAATTATTTTCGTTATCGCTATGCAACATGTCGCAGTTTTATATACGTTTTAGTTAAATATAGCGCGGAAGTCCCACGTCAATATAAATAATAAATTACAACAATTTCTCTCGTGGAATCTCCTGTTTAAATATACATAAGCACACCTTCAGCATAGAAAATGAGATTATTAGGTTATAATTATATATAATTTGACATTGAACAAGTAATTTACATAGGACAACAATTAAGTCGATTTTGTTGTATTTGTTTTATAACAGCAGGAACGTGACACATATCACACTATAATGACCAGATTATCGTCTAACAAACACACCACTATCGAGCCATGCCCAAACGTACATAAGCTCTCCTATCCTGGGTTAATGATTTCCAATCCGCCTCTGTATAGCCTATTTCCCTCAAATAATGGTTAACATTATTCTCCTACTTCATTCCTGGTCCACAAACTGGACGTTTTTCTCCCTACAACAAGCTTTCATGTTTTCCTTTCATTCCCCATTCTTGACATCTGTCCTGCCCACCGGAATGTACGAAACTTAACTGCTGTTATTATATCTGGTTTCCTATAAATATCGAATATTTCAGTGTTATGAAGACCTCTTCATTTGCCTATCTATTCATGTCACTTTGGTCTAAAAATTGTGTTAAGAACTTTATTCTCAAATACTCGAAAACTTTTCTCCTCATTTAAAGTAAGAGTACATATTTTGCGTCCATATTATCTAACTGGGAGAATTACGGTTTTACATATTTTCAGTTTATAGTATTTTTAGAGATGATGAGACGACAAGAGTCCCTGTAATGCATAATAGCGTGGCGTTTCCAAAATTGCTGCTACGTTTAAATTGTTGTGTATTTCGTTCCTATTTGTAATGGTTAATTGAATTCAGCAAGACCTTCAAAATTTCTCTCATTTGTCGTTACCTGTCCATTTCCACTGTATAATATATTCATGTCTGATAATATATTTAGTTTTATTGATATTTCTTCCAGTCCCGATTTGTTAGTGTTAGTCAATAGAGTGTGCGTGTTGGCCCCTCGGTATCGTAATGACATTCTGCATCAACTAAATGTAAACTGAGAGGGAGAAGTATGCTACTGGAGTTCGGTATTTGAATGTTACGTATTACACCAAGATATCATGAGTATTAATATATTATTCGACCAACAACTTATTAATATCATTGAGTTATAGGCCTTCTTCTTCCTCTATACATTTGATGGCGCACTCTAATTAAAAATTTAATTGTAGGGGATAAAGTTCATCTCCTTGCTCTAATACATTCTGAATTTCAGAAATACCCGAAACCTGTTTGTCTATATGCACTCTACCTTTTGTGTAATTTAGACACATTCGAATGATATCTAGGTGTTGATAATTAAAATACGTACATTAAAATACCGAACTCCAGTAGCAAACGATTGTAACTTCTCCCTCTCAACTGAATTGTATGCCTTTTTGAAGTTTACATTTAATTGACGCACAATGCCATTACATTCCCATTTATTTTCTAAACTCTGTTTTATTACTCATCTGTTGATATTCGTGTATCTCCTAAACCCTGATCTCCTATTATGTCAATATTTGTTAGTATCTAGTGTTTTGCCCTAAGGCTATGCTTTGCAGCTTTCCTAGGGAATTATAGGTGTGGTAGCTTCCATACAACCGATTATAAGAATGATAATGATCATTTGATGCTCGGGGACCTTCCGTCAGTCTTACAAGTGAGGAAAAAACCTCACCCAGGAAGCTTGTCTCAACCCAGAATCGAACCTGTGCCCGCTGCGTGACAGGCAATACGCTACCTTGATATCACAGCGGCGGACATAAATGTCAATATATAGGGAGTAAATCTGCTTACTGATAATTTTGTTAGAATTCTGTACGAAGTTCCAAGTAATAACTTGCCCCCTTAGTTACAGTAAATAATTTTATATCATTTCTTATTGGATTTGTACAATAATTGATTCTATTCTTATACTTGAAAGAGCTTCTTTTCCCCCATCTCAACCCGATGCTTTTATATATTCAATTTTTGTATCGCCATTTCAAATTTCTAATGCATTTGGTTCTGTGATTAAAATTTCTGCTGTCTGTAAATCATCCTATTCAATATCCTGTCCTTCATGCATATTTAATAGCCAATTACAGTAAATATACCTACTAATATTTAATATACTATTAGAATTTGCAATCATATTCCCATTTTCATCTAGTCTGTATGTGTTTTTCTCTCTAACGTGCTCATAATTCTTGCGCACGTTTTATTTGTGGTATTCGCAAATTTGAGCATGTTACACCGTCCCTGGAACAATTATCGTGCCTACGTTTAAGAGATCGTAGAACTGTCCATTCCCTATCCCTTCTCTATAAAATCCTTCACACATCATCGCCTAATTATTTATCACGCCGCTTCATCAGACTATCCGACACACATAATCTTGACACTAGATCCCATCAGCACATTGTCCTTTATATCCCTCCTCATCACACTGTATATTATTCATTATCTTTTACGGTCTCACTTACCAAAACATGGAATTCCCTTCCGACCTATGTCAGAGACTGTCAAACTATAACATCCTTCAAAAACATATTAAATAATTATTTAATAACAAACTAACTTATACACCTCTCTGATAGTATTCTTTTAACAATTAATAAATTTAATTATCTATGAAAATAATATTAAGGTTAACAAATATTTTCTTTTGTTTTGTTTTAAATATTGTACAAACGTAAAATTAGTTTTCTATGTCTCATCAATTTTCTTTGTTTTTTATATACATTAGACAGGGACAATTTAATATGTCTTGCTTGTATACATTTTATTATTAGTTTTAGTCTTAATTTTAACTAACATTAACTGGTTGCATTATAGATCGTAATATAATAGATATTATCTTTTTGATCAAATTTTTATTTAGTATTTAATATTAGAGTTAATTGATTGTTATATTCTGATGTAATATATGTTTGTCCTGGTGAGTGGAAGAGAAGGCCACATGGCCTTAACTCCACCAGGCTAAATAAATAAATAAATAAAATAATTATCTGGTATAAGTAGGTGTAAGAGGTAGTGATGTGCATTCTATAACCTCTCCTACCTAATTCTCAACCTCACCTGCACGTGATACACCCTGCTTTTAACTAACGAGGTAATAGGGAACGAGTCACGGCGGTATAACCGTTCCATCGAATATGGAGGAAATACCATATTTTGAACGCCTGACTAGAGGCTATAAGGTAGCAGCCCTACCACTAGTCTTGCTCTGCGGATGGTTGGTAACCAACTCAGGGGACTTCCTACTACTCGAAGAAACTTAAGCAAAGACTGGAATGATCACACTGATGACGACAAAGCAAGAAATAGGTTAATGATTAAGGATCTCAAAGTTGCAACATGGAATGTGAGAGGAATAACACATAAAGAAGAAGAGTTAGAAGTAGAGTTAGACAAAAGAAAAATTGACATTGCCATTATTTCGGAAACAAAAAGGAAGAACAAAGGATCAGAAGAATTAGGAAAATATGTAATGATTTATTCTGGAGTTCCAGCATCATCAGGAGTCGCAATTTTAATAAGGAAAAATTTGCAACACAACATTTTATATTACCAATGGATTTCCCCAAAAATTGTAACAGTTAGAATAAAAATTTTAGGACATAATTTGAATATAATTGATATTTATGCCCCTGTAGAAGGAAACGATTCAAAAACCATAGAATTTTATGATATTTTTTTCAAGAAACCATTGACAAAGTAAATAAACAAGATTATCTCATAATTGCTGGTGATTTTAATGCAAGAGTCGGAAATCAACCGATAAGAGAATGCATTGGAACAGAAGGAGAACAACTTGCAACAATAATGGTAAACTGCTAATAGATTTTTGCATATTCAATAATTTAAGAATCAAAACCCCTTCTTTAGACACAAGAAAATACACAAATATACATGGGCAGCAAGGGGATCAAAGTCTATAATAGATTATGTACTAATTAATAATAAATTTAAAAAGTCTGTAAATGATACTAGAGTATACAGAGGAAGTGAAATTGATAGTGACCATTTTCTTGTTGAAAGCAAAATAAAATTATATCACAAACACATCAGCACAAGAAAATACAAGCAGACAGTACAAATAAGATACCAAAAAGTTTAAAATTCACTTATTGGAAGACCAAAGTACACAAATATTATATCAAACTAGAATAAAGAATAAACTTAAAACAAGCACGGGCGATATTGAAGAGGACTGGATAAATCTAAAACAAGCAATCATGGAAGCAGCATATGAGAGTCTCGGATATATACAAATCAAAAACAAAAAGAGATTACGAACTTGGAATCCCGAATTGAAAGAAAATATTGAACAAAAGAAAAAAGCCTATAAAGTGTATTTACAAACTAAACAAGAGGAACATTATACAGAATTATAAAAAACTCAGAGCTAAGGTTCGTAAATTGTCTAGAAAAATACAGAAGGGATGATTGGGATAAATTTGTAAAATCCTTAGAACGTGATATTACAGGAGCACAAAGACAGGGATTTAAAATATTTAAAAAATTACAGATGGAAACAAAAGACAAAATTAATGTTAATCTGATACCAAAACAAGACTGGATTACTTACTACAGAAATCTTTGGTCAGAACCGAACACTCACACTGAAAAAATTACTTCGAATTTGACTTGTGGAAATGAAATAGAAAAACCAGACATAACAATGGACAAACTAGAAGAAGTTTTAAAGAAGGCCAAGAACAGGAAAAGTCCAGGTTTAGATGATTTAAATTTAGAACTTTTTAAGTATGGAGGAACTGCCTTGAAAGAGAAACTATTAGAACTTTTTAACAATATTTGGCATTGTCTTAATATTCCAACGGATTGGGAAACGGGTCTAGTAATTAATATACATAAAAAAGGTCAGAAAAACAAATGTGATAACTACCGAGACATTACCTTACTCCCAACTGCATCTAAATTATATGCCAACATAATTAAAAATAAGTTATCAGTAAGTACTGAAACATTTTTGGAAGAAGAACAATGTGGATTTAGAAAAGGGAGGAGCACTATAGATGCAATATTTACCCTACAACAAATTATGGAAAAAAGGAGAGAATTTAATCTCCCACTGTACATACTATTTATAGATTATGAAAAGGCATATGATAATGTAAACCGAGATAAACTTTGGCAGATACTGCATGAAGAATATATACACTCACATGTAATACGAGCCATACAAAGCTTATATCAAAATTCTAAAATCAAAATTAAATTACCAGATGGAGAAATAACAGAACACATAAACACAGGCAAAGGTGTTCGACAAGGATGTGGACTATCTCCAATCTTATTTAATACATATATTAACAGAATAGTGCAAGAATGGAAACAAACAGTAAACAGTGAGTGGAATTTCAATAACTAGGAATAAAATAATTCAAACAATATTATATGCTGATGATCAAATAATATTATCAGATTCCGAAGATAGCTTACAAATAGCAGCATATCAATTATTCAAAATTGCCAGCAAATATAATATGAAAATTTCCACATCAAAATCCAAAACAATGGCAATGTGTGGAAAAAACATACAACGGGTGAAAATTGAGATTGATGGAAAAATTATAGAACAAGTGTCAGATTTCTCTTACTTAGGAAGTGTATTTGCAGAGTATAAGAGTGACATTGATTCAAAATTACAAAAATATAATAAAATGAATGGGGTAATACGAAGACAGTTTGGTAAACAGATGAGGACAGAGACAAAACTAAGATTACATAACGTCACATCAAAAGCTGCTCTAAAATACGGAGGTGAAATTTGGATTTTAAATAAAAGAAACTCTCATAAACTTCAAGTAAGCCAAATGCGCTTCTTACGATCATTGTTAGGAGTTAATAGACTGGATCACCAAAGGAACACTACTATCAGAGGAAAACTTGGAGTAGCAAGTTTAAATGAAGATATCCAAAGATACCAACAAGAATGGAAAAATCATCTGAGAAGAATGGCAAGAAATAGACTTCCAAAATTGGCATTCCAATATACCCCAACTGGACATAGGGACCAAGGAAGACCAAAACATCGGTGGAAAGATCAAGACCATCTTCGCTAGGTTTACCGTACAGGCCACATGGCCTAAAACGAATTTGTTCATGATGATGATGATCTGGTATAATTCTCTATTTCTTTCATTCATTTCATGTTCATTAATCTTCTGTATCAAATGAGGTAGTCACAGGACAAAGGATACAAATGACAAAAAATTAATTTGTAGAAAATTAAGTTTAAAGAACAATGAGACCATAACATTCCAGGAATATCTGACAAGTCTCGTAAATTGTGTTTGTGTTCCTTATATATGAGTCCATTTATCCGAAAAATATGAACAGTTTCCATATAAACATAACCTATACTGCAACGTTTTTTGCATTAAGAGTCACTCCAAGCAATACAGTGAAATAAATTATCCAAGAAAAGTGTCAGAATTTTTACTATGATTGTAAATACGTGCTTGTTCACAGTTTTACATATTATGACAAAGTTAATTGACAAAATCAATCTTAAAGTACATCGCTCTTAAACCCTCCTATGCACATGAATGTTTCCCTTCTTGTCTGTTTGCCTTCATTCCATCTTCTTTTTGCTTTATTTTTTACCCAATTTTCTGATTTACTAATCCTCTTTGTATGAACGTGCATTATTGGAGCATCTTCTTCTGTAGGTCCTGTAATGCCAGATTCTTCAACGTCATCTTCATTGGAATGAGTCCAGAAAACAAAAACAACACTAATAACTCTAGTCTGCATATTTAAAATAAAGAGAATCCCGGATGCCCTCCCAATATAGAAGTCATCCGAAAGCCAAACTTGGCACGATCCCGCGTGATCGACTAATCCAATTGAGGTTTTAAGCGGTTTCCCTCAATCCAAAGAGCAAATGCTGGAATAGAACCCCAAAAGGTCCGCTTCCGACTTTACTCTGCTAATTAACTTCAAATTTGAATTCAAAATTTAAACCGAGGCTAATGTAATTTACAGCAACCCGGGGTTCTACCTATTAAGGAGGACCAAAATGGATCGCTCATCGCCAACACTTAAGTGATGGCCGTAGAGCTTTCCATCTATCTATCTATCTAAGTCTGCATGATATCAGATGACTCAAAACTAATACATTGTATTAGTTCATTTTTGTATGATTCCAGAATTGTTCTTAGTTTTCTTCTGTCACGTACAGTTTTTTCACAATGGACCTAATCTGTTTTCATATATTTATTAGTGAGAGCATAACATGTGCCAGACGGTAATGAGTATTGTTGGAGGGAAATTTGTCAATTCAAGCCTCTAAGCCTTCAGTTTGGCACAACTGCTGCTGAGGTTGAATGGATATTACAGACTTTATGAAAAAAAAAAAAGATTATTATGCCTATTTTAAAGTGAAACTTGGTGACCAGGATAAGGCGTGGGCGCCGAACGAAGTTTGCCGCTATTGCGCTGAGAGGTTAAGATTGTGAACAAAAGGGAAGAAATCGTGCATGCCGTTTGCGATTCCTATGGTGTGGAGGGAGCCTAAAGACCACCTTAATGACTGTTACTCCTGTTTGCTTAATGTTCAGGAGTGCAATTAAATAAATAAGAACCAAATTGTATATCCAAGCAACCTTTCAGCCATTAAGCCAGTTCACTTGGAGAAGAGCTGCCTGTTCCTCTTCATCCAACTGTTTTAGAGAACCTGACAGAATGTAATGTTTAAAGTGAACTTGATGCAATCACTGACGACGATACTGATGATATATATCAACCTGAAGACGACTTTACTCCACAACAGTTCTCTCAAAGTGGCCTTAATCTAGTTCGTGATCTGAATTTGCCAAAGAAATTTGTAGAACTGCTTAGCTCACGGCTTAAAAGCAAGAATCTTCTGGAACCAGGAACACATTACTCATAGCACAGACACAGAGAAAAAGAACTAGTTGCTTTATTCTCGTAAAATGATTGCTTGGTTTACTGTAATAACATAAACGAGTCAATGCACTTCTATGACATTGAGCATGATCCTACTCAGTGGAAACTTTTTATAGACTCGTCAAAGAGGAATCTCAAAAGTGTGTTACTGCATAATGGGAATATGTATGGGTCCATTCCTATTGCCCATTCAATTCAGATGAAGGAGACATTCGAGAACATGAAGTTGCTATTAACAAGTATCCAGTATGAGGAATACAGGTTGCTAATCTGCGGTGTCTATAATGTTATAGGGATACTATTAGGGCAACAAGCTGGTTTCACAAAAAAATTCATGTGAATTGGACTGTCAGGTAAAGCAAAAACATTGGGGTGTGAAAGTTTGGCCAGAGCGGAGAAATAGTGTGCCTGTAACTAAACACATCCTACATGAACCACTTGTAGACCCTCAAAAAGTCCTGCTTCCACAACTACACATCAAACTGGGCTTGATGAAGCAGTTTGTAAGGGCTCTACCAAACGATGGGCCTTGCTTCAAGTAGGCCTACCTTTGTAAGAAATTTCCCTCCACCGCACAAGAAAAATTGAGAGTTGGAATTTTTGTTGGTCCGCAAATAAATAAACTGATGAAGGATGAATATTTTGAATAAACAATGAATAAGAGAGGAAAAGAAGCCTGTACTGCTTTCTGATCTGTTACTGAAAACTTCCTAGGCAATTACAAAGTTCCTAATTACAAGGTAATTGTGGAAAATATGTTGGAAATTTTCAAAAGTTTGAATTGTAACATGAGTGTGAAAGTTCACTTTCCATGTTTCCGTATTGACTACTTCCCCAAACATTTAGGACATTATAGTGAAGAGCAAGGTGAACGTTTTCACCAGGACATTAAAGAGATGGAGAGGAGGTACCAAGTAACATGGAATGAAACTACTATTGGATGTTGATGAGGGAGACTAAAAATGGAGGAACTTCAAGAAAGTCAAAGAAGAGAAGGTTTAAGAATGTAACACCATGTTGTGTTACAAGGTAGTTACATAATTATTAGGACAGTTCTCTACAATATTTTTAACATGTATTTTTAACAAAAATGTATCTTGTGTGAAATTAAGTTTCAATATATTTGTGCTTATAAGTAGCTAAAACGTGAAAATATAAATTCTTATTTTGTGCAAAAGCCTGACAAGGTAGACAAAAATGGAAAATTATTTCTGGAATCAGTGTAAAAATTGATTTAAGAACAGCTATTTTAAATAAATCATCTGAAAAAAGTTTTAAAATGCAGACTTGTGTAATTAATCTTCATATGTCTTAAAAACATACCTTTATTGTAAACATTATTAAATTGCAAATCATGCAGATCTAAATCATAATATATCTTTAGATTGTTAAATAACTTCCAATTATTTCAAAATTATTTGCTAAAAATATTACTTTATATTATACATTGTGAAAATATAGATAAATTACTTAAAATATTTAAGGCTGAGGTTAATGTTCATCACATTCTCATTCTGACATAATAATATTTGATAAATCAATAAACCTCGAAGAATCGTCAGCACTATATTAAACATTAATATACAATAATAATATTCACGTAAAATTTGATGGGAAAAATTAAAAAATACAACGCTGTAAGCTCGAGTCAACCTAGCTGTTGGTGGGGTACTACTGACGTATCCTTTGTCCTCGAAGTACAAGAGCTGTTTTTCTGAGTAATTTTCTAAGACTCCACTGTATGTCAGAATCTGTTAAACTCACACATATATCTCTTGGGCACCAAACAGTTTTAACCAGTTTTAACTCATTTAAAAAAAATTTCCTCTGTTCGCCTCAAATATTCCCTCTTTTAATACTAGTGGTTTGCCTTCTATTGCTACACTATTGTCCTAAATTTACTTAATTTGGCTTGTATAAGTATTAATTTTTACACGCTTTATATTAGCTTGACCTGTATCTATCTATCTATGTAACGGAATTTTTCAACGCGATTTTCACCCACTTAAAATCATTGGATCAACTTGAAACTTTGTATACTTGTAGAGGATCCGTGACAGTACAATAATTTCATATTTATTTTCTAAAATCCTGGCCATAAACATCAGAAAAAAAAAAGTGTTTTTGTATCAATGTAACGGAATCTTTCAACGCAATTTTCACCCACTTAGAAACATTGGATCGACTTGGAACTTTGTATACGTGTAGAGGATCCGTGACAATACAATAATTTCATATTTTGTTCCTAAAATCCTGGCCAGAATCATCCGAAAATCAAAAAAATGAAAACTGGTATAATAGGTTGCGGACTTGTCGAGTTTTTAGTCAATCGTTGTAGGAGCTCAGTTGGTAGAGCAGTGAACTCTTAGTGGTATATAATTTCAGTAAACCATACGTCGCCGGTTCAAATCCGGCTGGGAAGGTTTTTTATAGAAGAGAATTACTTTTAGCTCATACTACAATGGTATCGAATTTAAAGATATTTACATTTTTATCTTATTCTGTAAAATGTTAAAACTAAAAAATAAAAAATAAATAATAGTTTTAAAAAACTAAAAGAACACGCTTTATTAGAAAACTAAAAAATGAAAAATAATTTTAATTTCCAATACGCTTGGGATAAAATAAAGTGGTCAACAAAAAAAATCATCTCCAACACTTATAGAATAAATTTTGAGTTATCAACAAAAAGAAAATAATTTTACCATCAAAAGCGTGGGGTGCTCTATATCAATTAATATATTTGATAATAAACAGATATTGGTAAAAGTAAGCTCTCTAAGAAGAAAATGTAAAAATCATAAAAAGCACCCCACGCTTTTGATGGTAAAATTATTTTCTTTTTGTTGATAACTCTAAATTTATTCTCTATGTGTTGGAGATGATTTTTTTTTGTTGACCACTTTATTTTATCCCAAGCGTATTGGAAAATAAAATTATTTTTCATTGTTTAGTTTTCTAATAAAGCGTGTTCTTTTAGTTTTTTAAAACTATTATTTATTACTAGCGTTCTTTCCTTTACAATGTCCGCACATTCTTCATCACACCAATGTTGTGCCTCTTCCTATAAATAACCTACGCTATCTGATGTTGATATTTTAATAATATTTATTATAGCCTCCCAATATTTATTTGTACAAGTTTTATTTTCGGTTACCACAGTCTCATCTGAAGAATCTGGTATTTCAAAGCTAAGTATTAGCAATTTTTATGTGGTATTCTTGCAGCAGTTCATAATTTCTCAAGTATTTTTAATTCAATTTTCAGGCCAACCACTGCCTTGCAGGACTCTTGCGTCACGGAGTCGTAACGTGGGGTTCAAAATCCGGTTGATATCTCTTAACAATTTTCTAGATAAGTTTGAACCTTATTCTCTTGGTATCCCAGAGGTCTGTAGTTGGACCACTTTATACATTGAAAGAACTATCCCTCAGATAACTTCTTTATGTATGCTTTCCCCCAGTTAACTCAGGGAAATGTACGTATGTCCTTATACTGATCCTCTTGATTCATTTTTCAAGATATTTCATAACGTTCTTTATAATCAAGTTCTTAACTTAAATTAGACCTATAAGATGATGCAGATCAATGAAACATTAAAAATGTATAAGACTTAATTTTGAAGTTTGAGGTAAGTTATTACTTCTAAACCAGGAATAATTAAAGGGAAAATGTATTAATGAATCGGTATTTTTAAAAGGTAGATAAACTAGAAGTTATAAATGAAACAGGCAATAGAAGGGACAAAATAATTAACGCGCAAGTGTCCATAGCACAGAATGTGGTTCGCTCTAAGACATACGGAACGTGAGCTGGTCTCAGTCCGAATAGAGAAAAACTCTTCATTTAATTTCCCGCAGTATGGAACTTGTGCCCAGCCACTAACATGAGGAATTTGGTTATAATAAATAGCGGCTCCAAGTTGAGAGAACTAGTTATGAAAGCTGCGGAAATAACTCTGAACATCACATGTCGAGAATATACTGTCTACATTATTTAAATGACATAAGTGGGTAGCTGACTGCTAACCCAATATCCTTATAGGCCCTCTGAATCATGAAGATGAGTTAAATTTAAAGAATCGAGAGGATTGATGATTAAATTAATTTTGTTAAACAGTAGGCCCTAAAACAAAGAGTTATAAGAAACAGGATACTTGCGAATTTATATTTTAATTTGTTATAATTCTTCTCCCTCCTTTTTCTTCTTCTTCTTCTTCTTCTTCTTCCTCCTCTACGCATCGAAGCTGGCAGCTTGTTGCGTGTTTATTCACTACAGGTCCGGGATATGGTGACTACCTTCCATCGTAGTTCTGGTCTTCCAAAAGGTATTTTCTGCTGAGGTGTCCAGTCACTAATCTACTTTTCTCCATTCTATCTATGTGATCGTTCCAATTCAGTCTTCTATCATGTATCCAGTGGTTTATAGGTTCAATTTCACATTCTCCTTTAATAACAGAGCTGCGAATTTTCTCTCTTATTGATTTTCCTACGATTTTCCTTAAAACTTTCATTGTTTTGTTTTATTTTTTGAGTTTCTATTCGGCATTCACAACTATATGTTAGAACTGGTCTTATGACAGATTTGTAAATTCTTACTTTTGTATCTATTCTCAAATGTTTATTTTTCCAAACAGTATTGTTAAACATCCCAATATTTTGTTTGCGTTATTTGCTTGATGGAGGATTTCATCTGTTATTCTGTTGCTGCTATTAATTTCTATTCCTAAATATTTGAATTTCATGACCTGTTCTATACTTTTCCCTTCTATTTCTAATTTAACTCGTCGTGGGTCCTTGGATGTTACCATTGATTTGGTTTTATTTGTTGAGATTTTCATGTTATATTTTGCTGCAATGATTCTAAATTTGTGCAATATCATTTGCAAATCATCTTTACTTTGTGCAATTATAACTGTGTCATCAGTATAGTTTATTATCTTCAGCTCTTTGATACCTATTTTAATCCCTTTCTAACTTTAACTTTTAGTTCTTTGATGATTTCATCCATTATTAGTGTGAACAATATGGGACTTAATGAGTCTCCTTTTCGTATTCCTTGCTCGGCTAAAATTTCTGTAGATTTACTGTTTCCATATTTGATAGTTGTACTGTTTGCTGAATAAATTTATTTACTGATTGCGATGAGGTTTAGATACGTACTTGTTTTCTAATATGTTGAGTATGTCATTTAATCTTACCCGGTAAAATGCTTTTTCCAGATCCACAAAACATAAGAAGACTGGGATGTTAAATTCGATAGCTTTTTCTGTAGTCTCTTTTAATATAAACATGGCATCGGTGCATTATCTTCCTTTTCGAAATCCTTGTTGTTCATCTAGTAGTGATAATGTACTCGATAAATGATCTGCTATAATTTTAATCAAGAGTTTCAGTGTTGTGCATAATAGATTGATGCCTCTGTAGTTTTCTGGTTTTTTATCTTCCTTTTTCATAATTGGGATTGTAATTTTTTTTTCCCAGTCATTGAGTATTATCCAACTATTGCATATGGTGTTGATTAAATTGTAAATTTCTTCATGTAATTTTTCTCCTCCGTATTTAATGAATTCATTCTGGATATTATCTATACCCGCTAATTTTCTGTTTCTCAATTTTGCATCACGTGTTCCTTTTTTCGTTTGCTAGTTTGTTCCAATTTATCAGTCCGGTTTACTTCGTGAATTTTTCTGTTAGTAATTGAAAATGTTACATCTTGAAGTGAGTTACTAGCTCTTCTTCTTCGATGGTTATCTCTTCTTCCGTGACCTGCCAGGCAGGGGAGGCCCTGTTGGTAGTTACACTACCGCCTGTATAGCTCATGGATTCATTAGGACTCACAACCCCCACCACCACGTCAAGGTAGAGATACCGATGGTGGGGTTTGTTATAATTGAATGGGTTAAATCTGAAACCCCTCGTGTCCAAAATTATAAATTGTTCAGGAAGGAGGAAAAATTATTATTGTAGAGACAAATTAAAATAATACTAGAAGTCTACAGGTTGTGTAATTCGAGGCCAAAAATACCAGGTGTGCCTATTACAGGAACCGAAAAATTAATTATATATATATATATATACATATCATCATCATGAACAAATTCGTTTTAGCCATGTGGCCTGTACGGTAAACCAAGCGAAGATGGTCTTGATCTTTCCACCGATGTTTGGTCTTCCTTGGTCCCTATGTCCAGTTGGGGTATATTGGAATGCCAATTTTGGAAGTCTATTTCTTGCCATTCTTCGAAGATGATTTTTCCATTCTTATATATATATATATATATATATATATATAAACTATTGTACATGAGAAGTATCTACTCTAAATAGTGGTCATAAATCTAAGGAAGTTACGTTGAACTGATGGAATATCATTATTGGGATAATCCATATCAAATCGGACAGCAAAAAATCTTGCAATTTGTTTTTTTAATTTGATGTATCCCTAAATGTAGTGAATACATTTATAAACGTATTGATACCATAATGTATAGGTTCATAGTTGCGACGATCTAAAATTATCGTAAATGTTATAAACTAGAACATATCATAGTTCTGAAACAGTAAACAGCAAATATTTGATTCAAAAGTATTTATGTAGGTGATATCATGTAGTTTTAGGGTGTTATTTTTATAATTAGGATATTATTATTTTCGGTGACAGTTTCAATTTTATGGCGGTTCACTTCAGTACAAAAACGCCAATGAAAATGAAAAAAAAAACGGGATATTATTCGCATATTAAGGATTAATTTCCAGCAATTACTTTTTCGGTGGCATGAATAGTTCAGACAATACGAATGTTAATTAAACCCGGCGGCTGGTTCAGTTCACAACCAAGGTCGCGCGCGTAGTGTTCACATGCGCTTGTAAAACTGCGGCAATGACTGGAGATGACACTAGACAGCTGGACACTCCTTGATGATTTGATGTACGAATTGAATGTGAGGAACGTGATAAAAAAACCGCGCAATTTAACCACTGTTCCATCAATATCGACTACAGGGTCTAACAAAAATTTCGAGGAGGTGAATAAGAAGAGAAATAAAAGAAGGTATTATTAGGTTCAGATGAGATCCCAGCAGAACTGATAAAATGAGGGGGAGAAAAATTGATGGACAAGATACGCTGGTTGCTTAGTATGATTTGGGAAAAAGAAGCTCTTCCAGATGAATGGAAGGAATCAATTATCGTACCAATTTATAAGAAAGGAGATAAAACTGATTGCAACAACTACAGGGGCATCTCATTACTTTCAACTTCATACAAAATTCTTACAAATATATTAGTAAGCAGACTTACTCCCTACATTGATGACATTCCAGGAGATCATCAATGTGCATTTAGAAGAAAAACAGGTCTACAACAGATCAGATTTTTTAGTATAAGACAGATTTTAGAAAAGAAATGGGAATATAATGGGCACTGTACATCAACTATATGTAGACTTCAAAAAAGCATATGATTCAATTAAGAGGGAGAAGTTATATAGTATCCTGCTGGAGTTCGGAATTCCTAAAAAGTTAGTTAGACTTATACGAATGTGTCTAAATGGCTCAAATAGTAGGGTGCGTGTAGGCAAACAGTTTTCAGACACTTTGAAATCCAGAATGGGTTGAAGCAAGGAGATGCACTATCTCCTCTACTATTTAATTTTGTACTAGAGCATGCCATTAAATCTTTAGAGAATGAGGAAGGCTTACAACTGAATGGTATTAATAAGCTGTTAGTTTATGCTGATGATGTAGTACTATTGGCCGATAGCGAGGAGATACTAAAGGCCAACACGCACACACTATTGAGTAACACTAAGAAATTAGGACTGGAAGTGAATATCAGTAAGACTAAATATGTGGTCACAGGTAGAAATTCAGTATATAATGGAGATGGACGGCTAATGACAAATGAGGGAAATTTTGAGGAAGTGGCTGAATTCAAATACCTAGGAACAATACTCACAAATAGGAATGAGACGCACAAAGAAATTAAACATAGGCTCAATTCTGGAAATGCATGCTATTATGCATTGCAGAGACTTTTGATGTCCCAACTCCTTTCAAAAAACGTTAAGCTGAAAATATATAAAACTATTATTCTACCAGTTATATTATATGGGTGCGAAACATGGACTCTTACTTTAAGGAGGAAAGGAGATTAGGAGTATTTGAGAATAAAGTTCTTAGGAAATTTTTGGACCAAAGAGAGATGAACAGACAGGTGAATCGAGAAGACTACATAACAATGAACTACATGGTCTTTATAGGAAGCCTGATATAATAAGAACAGTTAAGTCTCGTAGACTGCGATGGGCAGGACATGTTGCACGTATGGGGAATGAAAGACGTGCATGGAAGCTTCTTGTAGGAAAGCCAGAGGGAAAACGCCCAGTTGGTAGACCAAGAATGAGGTGGGAGAACAACATTAACTATGATTTGAGGGAAGTAGATTATACAGGAAATGATTGGAAAGCATTAGCTCACGATAGGGATGTATGGAGAGCTTATGTCCGCGCGGCCATGAACCTACGGGTTCGATAGTGCCAGTGAGTAATTAAGTATTATCTCTTATTATATGCCGATTAATTGCCCAGTGTCCAATTATCTAAAATTGTAAATTAATGCTACGTATTTGGAAATAAAACGGTGATTAAGAATATGTAAACAGGAGATTCCAAAAGAACATTGGATGTAATTTGTTATTTATTTCGATATGAAGCTTTCACTCTACGTTAAATTAGTCCCAATACATATTTTTCATAAAACTTTTGTAAAAAAAAATGTTGCATAGCGACAACATGAATTATGACGTAATAACTACTCTAAGGTTACGGAGCAACGCCACTGAACGTAAAATTAAAAACATCACCACAGATTAGTAGAGTCCCTGATATTACATTTAATGAAATTAATGATTATTAATATTTCGCAATAATTATAAAAACTACTTCATTCATAGCTTGAGAGTTGTATAGAGACGAATGGACTACGCTCCCTGTAACAGGTAAATTATCAAATACATGTTCGAACACAATATTTAGTATCGTATAAATAAATAATAGTTTTAAAAAACTAAAACAAGCACGCTTTATTAGAAAACCGAACTAAAAAATGAAAAATAATTTTAATTTCCAACACGCTTGGGATAAATTTAAAGTGGTCAACAAAAAATCACCTCCAACACATATAGAATAAAACTAGAATTATCTACAAAAAGAAAATAATTTTACCATCAAAAGCGTGAGGTGCTCTATATCAACTAATATATTTGATAATAAACAGATATTGGTAAAAGTAAAGTCTCTAAGAAGAACATGTAAAAATCATAAAAAAGCACCCCACGCTTTTGATGGTAAAATATATTTCTTTTTTGTTTTGATAATTCTAGTTTTATTCTATATGTGTTGGAGATTATTTTTTGTTGAGCACTTTAAATTTATCCAAGCGTGTTGGAAATTAAAATTATTTTTCATTTTTGAGTTCGGTTTTCTAATAAAGCGTGCTGTTTTAGTTTTTTAAAACTATTATTTATTTTTTTTTATTTTTTAGTTTTAATATTTTACAGAATAAGATAAGAATGTAAATATCTTTAAATTCCATACTATTGTAGTATGAGCTAAAAGTATTACTCTTCTAAAAAAAAATCCGCTCCACAGCCGGATTCGAACCAGCGACCTATGGATTACTGAAATTATATACTACTAGTTCACCGCTCTACCAACGATTGACTAAAAAGTCGACAAGTCCATAACCTATTATTCCAGTTTTAATTTTTTTTATTATCTGATGATTCTGGCCAGGAATTAAGAAATAAAATATGAAATTATTGTAGTGTCACGGGTCCTTTACAAATATACAAAGTTTCAAGTCTATCCTATGTTTCTAAGTGGGTGAAAATCGTGTTCAAAGATTCCGTTACATAAATACAATGACACTTTTTTGATTTTCTGATGATTCTGGCCAGGATTTTAGAAAATTAATATGAAGTTATTGTATTGTCACGGGTCCTTTACAAGTATACAAAATTTCAAGTCGATCCAATTATTGTAAGTGGGTGAAAAACGCGTTGAAATATTCAGTTACATAGATAGATAGATAGATAGATACAGGAAAAGGTAATATAAAGCGTGTAAAATGGAAATTTTGAGGAAGTGGCTGAATTCAAATACCTAGGAACAATAATCACAGATAGGAATGAGATGCACAAATAAATGAAACATAGGCACAATTCTGCAAATGCGTGCTATTACGCATTGCGGAGACTTTTGATGTCCCAACTCCTTTCAAAAAACGTTAAACTGAAAATATATAAAACTATTATTCTACCAGTTATATTATACGGGTGCGAAACATGAACTCTTACTTTAAGGGAGGATATGAGATTACGAGTTTTTGAGAATAAAGTTCTTAGGAAAAATTTTGGACCAAAGAGAGATGAACAGACAGGTGATTGGAGAAGACTGCATAACAGTGAAATACATGGTCTTTATAGGAAGCCAGATATAATAAGAACAATTAATCTCGTAGACTTTGATGGGCAGGACATGTTGCGCGTATGGGGACGAAAGACGTGCATGGAAGCTTCTTGTAGGAAAGCCGGAGGGAAAACGCCCGGTTGGTAGACCAAGAATGAGGTGGGAGAACATGATTAACTATGATTTGAGGCAAGTAGATTATACAGGGAATGATTGGAAAACATTAGCTCAGGATAGGGATGTATGAAGAGCTTATATCCGCGCGGCCATGAACCTACGGGTTCGATAGTGCCAATGAGTAAGTAAGTATGAAAATTTGGTGGTATGATATTTCGTAATATAGTATACATGCTGTATATTTGAAAGCTATGATCACTATTCATTATTACAATTTCCCTCTAAAATCACAAATAATCTGTTTTACAACCATTTTCTTGTTCTGCGTTTAACTCCGTGACCTTATAGAACTGCTTGTGCCATTTACTGATGTAGATGATACTCACGACGAAATATGAACAAAATAGCATCCAATGTAATAATATACTTTTTGTCTTTAATCTCCGTATTTTGTAAGCTAATGCATAACACAAATTTGTTCTCATACACAACGGTTACTATGTTACCTGATTCAATAAATCAACATATTTAAGATCTAGTTTAAGGTAAAACTTTAGAAAATTAACTATATGTCATAAAAAAGCACGAAAACTCTTGAAAGAAGTGAGTATATAAATGCACAATTGCCTTTCTCAAGTTATCTCCATCAAATCAGAAATAAACCAAGTTATGTGATGTTAACAACTGTACTTAATTCTATTACAGACATCAAGAGGCTGTTGGATGTTTTGTCTGTCTCCCACTATCTCCAGGGCTGTCACACCCTGTTCTTATATAGGTACGTACACACTTGCGCGCCGCGCGCGAGCACCATGTTCGTCAAATTTGGACGGGGTTTTAAGGTGCGCGCGAACGGCGCGCGCGCGTCTCGCACCACGATCCACTCATTGTCGGTTTTTTCCACGAACACTTTGATGGTTCGCTGTTTAGATTTGGACGGGTACCTGAGAGGTTCGTTGTTTTCGGTGCGCACCTATTATTTGAGTATGGAGTGGTCAGAGGAAAACATGTTAAAACTTATTGATATTTATAGAAGCAAGCAATTATTGTGGGATCCTCAATATAAGGATCATTTTTAAAAATCATTGAAAGGAGATGCCTGTTTTTTTTCAATGTTATGTTTTTTTTTTTCGTGTGTACTGTAATTGTATGAATAAATTAGAATTATTTAGAAAACATTATTTATTTAAGACGTTCATTTCATAATATTATGTATGAAGTATCACAAAACAATACAATATATAAACACATTTATTACTAATTATTTATTTATTTCTTCAAAGACTCCAAAGAGCAAGATTGCTCATGTTAAGGGGCAATATACAAAAAAATAATAGCCATAAAACAATTAACAATAAAAACAAGAAAACAAATTCAGGCATAAGTTTAAGTAATACAAACTACTATAGATGGACCATATATACACACATATAAATACAATATTTAAACAGGATAATATTAATAATAATAAAATTAACAAAATTAACTAAGAAAGCAATGAGAAAAAATATTTTTAATACAATTAGAAAAATGTTTAACATTCGTGAAATGTTGATATTCAATAGGTAAGTTATTGTAATGGTTGATTAATGCATAACGAATCCCTTTTATACCTTTTTTTTTGAGAAACTAGTATCTTTGTGCAATAAAGTACAACCTCTAGTATAATACTCATGTACATCTTTATTAAAAATTAAGGCCATGTTATGGTGAGATAGATTCTTAATAATTTTAAACATATATATACAAATCATATATTTTTTTAAATTCCTTTAATGCTATAATATTTGAAAAAGTATAAATAAAGTTATAAGATGTAATAAGTAATAAGCGTGACCAGACGTCCCGATTTTGGCGGGACAGTCCCGATTTTTAACAATTTGTCCCGCGCCCCGCGGCATTTTAAAAAAAAGTCCCTATTTTTGGGAAAGAATGCAGGACAAGCGGGAGAACGGAAAGGGAATAGACATGGTTGGTTACACCTGCTCTGCAAAATGTCTACTGAAGGTTTGTGGGCTTCCTATGGATCGCAGGAGGTTCGATGAAATTAATCATTTCGACGAACATAACACGCGCCGCGCGCATATGTGTACGTACCTTATCAGTAACATACATATATTTTAGAAGCTGGTAAGACCTTAATAAGTAGTTCAGCCAGTATGTTTAGGCAGTGGTGACAAGCTAACCCCATCAGACCTGCGAACGTTCGGATTGGCATAACCGCACATTACAAACGCACAATATGACTGCCTTAGTTATCAGAATCCCAAGCCATCATGAGAGACAGAATAACACTTACTTACTGACTGGCACTATGGTTTATGCCCGCGCGGATATAAGTTCTCCATACATTCCTATCCTAAGCTAATGCCTTCCATTCATTCCCTGTATAGTCTACTTCCCACAAATCATAGTTAACCTTGTTCTCCCGCCTCATTCTTGGTCTACCAACTGGGCGTTTTCCCTCTGGCTTTCCTACAAGAAGCTACCATGCACGTGTTTCATCCCCATACGCGCAACATGTCCTACGAGACTTAACTGTTCTTATTATATCTGGCTTCCTATAAAGACCATGTAGTTCATTGTTACGTAGTCTTCTTCATTCATTGTCTGTTCATCTCTCTTTGGTCCAAAATTTTTCCTAAGGACTTTATTCTCAAATACTTGTAATCTCCTTTCCTCCCTTAGTGTAAGAGTCCATGTTTCGCATCCATATAATATAACTGGTAGAACAATAGTTTTATATATTTTCAATTTAACGTTTTTTGAAAGGAGTTGGGACATCAAAAGTCTCTGCAATGCATAATAGCACGCATTTCCAGAATTAAGCATATGTATAACTTTTTTGTGCATCTCATTCCTATTTGTGATCATTGTTCCTAGGTATTTGAATTCAGCCACTTCCTCAAAATTTCCTTCATTTGTCATTAGCTGTCCATTCCCATTACATTTCTACGCGTGACCATATATTTAGTTTTATTGATATTTACTTCCAGTCCTAATTTGTTAGTGTTACTCAATAGTGTGTGCGTGTTGTCCTTTAGTATCTCCTCGCTATCGGCCAATAATACTACTTCATCAGCATAAACTAACAGCTTATTAACCTTTAAACGCCCAGGAGCCCATATGCTGGGTTTTAAAATGTACGTCCAATCTGCCCGCAGACCCAGCGTATGGGTTCTGAGCAGGCGGACTTGTTTGGTTGCTTGAAATTATACTGGATAATACTACTTTTGTAACATACCTTTTTCAGGGTTATCAGATGCTTGGCAACGTGATGTGAAGATAGCATTCGTTTATTAAATGTTTGTTTTTGTGTAATAAGCCTCGAAACAATCACCAATTCACAAACCGACATCATACTTTTACACTTCACTTGCACACGTTTTCTGATTCCCCGCGCCGAACACACGACAAATTAGTCTTTGTAAAGCTACCGACCAATGTTGACTAAAATTAACTTCAAATCACAAAATATCTGTAGTCAATATACTATGTCTACCGACCAGGGAGTCATCTACAGGGTGTTCTACCAGCCTGTTCCGAAAAGTCTGTGACAAGTCTAAGTCGGAAGTCTGTATGTGTTGTTTTGGCCCAATGTTGACTAAAGTTGACTTCAAATCACGAAATGTCTGTACTCAATATACTAGGTCTATCCAGGGAGTCGTCTACAGGGTGTTCTATCAGCCTGTTTGCAATACGTCTCTGACAAGTCTAAGTCAGAAGTCACTATGTGTTTTATTGGCACCAATTAAGTCAGAAAAAGAAAACTGTATAGAATGGTTAAGTCTAACAAATGAAAACATATTTTTTTTGGTTGAGTAAACAAGCTATAACGGCTGGGGGACTCGACATGCTGAGCACATGTCACCCATGCACTGGCTCGATGATCATCTACCTTTGTGATTGACACATATGAGTGTGAGGCCAGAAACTGGATGGTAGGCTCTAAGGGCCTTCTAGGCCTGTCGCACCATGGAATTATTATTATTATTATTATTATTATTATTGTTATTAGATTATTAGGCATCCCTTTTCTCTTATGTCTTACTATCCCACAACACGTCATTTCACATTAGAATAATTACGCCAAGAAAAAGGTACATTTCTGATTCTGTCATGTCAGGGGAAGAGAACATTTTTCTTCGCTGTCAATTCTAGTTTCACGAACCCAAGACCTGACAAACGTCAGGTGTCTCACAGCTATAAGTGTCAGTTAATTGTAGCTCGTCATTGATATCGTTTTGTCATTCTCACAATCCGAGAATGTCTTATATTTCAGCGTTACGTAGTGATTTTGTACTAGACATATCGTAAACTTCACTCCTGAGTCACAAAACAGTGAATGAATAAGGGCTGTGGGTGGAATGTGACCTGTTTTTTTTTCTTCAAATCTTTCCTTCTTTGGGGGAAAACTGACCGGATGCAACATAATAAACAAAAGAATGAACGAGGGTGAGAATATACCTAAATCTATGTATAGTTTTTCACTTCTAACCTGATTCACAACACTCTAAAATCCCGAAAGTTATTTGCTAACTATCGTGAATTTAAAAATTTTCTCTATGATATAAAATATCACTACGGGTTTTTTTGCCGTGAATACCACTGATTTTACAATAATATTTAACACTTTAAACCTTGTTTCATGTTCACAGATTTTTAAATATGAGTTAATAAAATCAGCAAAGTTATAGTCAAAAGCCAATGTTGCCGCCTCAGGTTGGCTGCCTTGAGTGGTTGGCGGGAGTTGTCAATGTTGGCCAACCTGAGTCCTCTCGTGGTTTGAACCGCGTGGCGTACGCACCCTTCCTTGTGCTTGTGGAGCTCCTAGCGAGCGGTCGTGTGTGTGTGTGTCTCGTAGATGGCGGACGTGTTTAGTGGTGCACCTCTGCACATAGTGTTTAAGCATCTAAACGAGCACATAAATAACTGTGAGTGATTAATTAAAGGCTGAAATCAATAGCCATACATTATAAGCACTATTTAAGTGAATTAGAAGAGGGACGCTCTGTGTAAGTACTTTGTGAGAGAACTGAAAGCGACGAGAGCACGTGGTAAACTTACTGAACAAGACGTGAGCACGTGTAAATTACTTGTTTAAATATAGTCTTATCTTCATTGTTTAATTATTTGTGTCACAGCATTTCCTAAAATACAGTCCACTTTCCAGAGAGAAGAACTTTATCGCTATTTACAGGTTAGAAATAAAGCTCAGTGAACAATTACCTGTATCTGTAGTAGGTATTTATTATTATTCTGCTACATATTTTTGGTCCTCCGGGCCGGATATAACAGTCGCCTTGTGAAAAATCGTGGTATTGTTACACAAAAAGTATTACTTACGTGAAGAAATATATTAAACAAAGACAGTGAAAGCGTTACCACGTGGTGTTTCGGTTATCAACTAGTGGACCGCGAGCCCCTCGCAGATCTTCGAGTGAGCTATCCTTTGATATCAACGGTGCTGTGACCTTCTAGCAGCGTGGTGTCCCATTCTAGAGTACCACAGATGTCTGGTCTATTGGAAATCCTAGTAGAGACCTAAAGATAAGTACTACTGCATGCTTGTATCTCCTATCTTAGAGCTGATATCCTACCTCATTCAGTATTGAGTCGAGCTGACATGATATTTCAAATTTCCATATTATTTGTGTGATTTATATATATATTTTAATTATTTTATAAAATATTTTGTGTTATAGTGTTCGGTAATTTGTTATTTATCAAAATGTCATTTGAAAGTGAGGCAAAGGCTATCCAAAAGCGAGGCATTCTTAAAAGAAGCCTTACTAATTTGGAAAATTATATCAATAGTGAAACCATTTCCCTAAACACCCTAGTAGCTAGACAAAGTAAGCTAGGAGATATTTGGGAACAGTTTGAGGCATATTATGAGTTGTGTGGCAAGGTGCAGGATTTAATAGAAAGTCTTCAAAAACCTACAGATAGTCATGGTTTTGATGAGTCACGTGCATCTAGTAGATCGAGTTGTAGTTTTAAGTTACCGGCTATTCAGATTCCCCATTTCCAAGGAGAATTGACTGAATACCTCTCATTTAAGAATACCTTTGAGTCCCTGGTGATTAACAATACCAACTTAGATAATGTTCAAAGGCTTCATTATTTATTATCGTCACTTGAAGGCGAACCTAGGCAATTACTCAGTAATTTAGCGATAACTGAAGGCAATTTTGGTACCGCCTGGAAGTTAATTCAGCAAAGGTACGACAACAGACGCATGATATTGCCTCAGCATGTTAAGTGCTTACTCAGCTTACCTTCTTGTAGTACAGGTACTGCTGCAGAGTATAGGAAAGTACTTAACCAAGTAAAAGGCAATATTAATGCCATAGAGAATCTTCGGAGTGATGTTCTGTTATCAGATCTAATGTTGCAGGAAATTATATCGAGTAAAATGAAAGATATTCATAGGTCAGAGTGGGAAGCTAAACACGGTGCTACGGATATCCCTAGCTTAGTCGAGTTTATGGAATTTTTGGAGAGAAAGGCTCAAACTTTGGAGCTCAGTGAATGTAAAAACATTGTAGTGAATGAGAAACTAGATGTAAGACCTAAAGTCAAATCTTTCCATATTGCTAATGACAGCAAATCGAGATATTGCCATAATTGCAAATCAAATAAACATAATTTAACAGATTGTGAGGAATTCAACCAATTAACTGTAGATGATAGAGTACATTTAGTTGGTCAGATTAGATTATGTTATAATTGCTTTTCAAAGGGGCATACAGCGAGATTTTGTAAAGAGAAACCTTGTTCCAAATGTCAACGCAAACACAATACTTTAATACATTTTGAAAGAAAGCCTAATGTTGAGCATCCAGCTATTGTGTCTCCCACTGCTATGAAGATAACCTCCGGGCTAGGCTCAAACGTACTTCTTAGCACTGCCTGTGTTAATGTGAAAGATAAAGTAGGGCGGTTAGTTAAGGTTAGAGCGTTACTGGACTCTGCCAGCCAGTTATCTTTTATGACTACAAATCTGTTGAGCAAGTTAGGTCTTGCAACCCAATCGTGCAAACTTCCTATTGTAGGTATTGGAGACTCAGATGTCTCTCCAGTCAGTCTTACTTGTAAGGTGCAATTGTTGTCCCGAGGGTCTAACTATAGGTTGAACTTGAATTGTGCTGTCGTAGCGAATATCACATCTCAATGTCCTGCCACCGAGATTGATCATTCAAACTGGAATATTCCATCTAACATTGTGTTGAGTGATCCAAACTTTAATAAACCTGCTACGATTGAACTTCTTCTCGGCGCAGACGTGTACCATGATATTGTTTGTTCTGAGACTTTGAGAAGGAAGGGATACCCCACGTTGATCAAAACAGAGTTTGGTTACATATTTTCAGGTGCCTTTCCTGAACTTTGTATTAAGAAAAGAGTAGATCATCGTTCGGTAAATTTTGTGAAACTCGATTCTCTGGATAAAAAACTGGAAAGGTTCTGGCAGCTAGACGAACTGCAAAACCCTGTTCTTAGTCCAGAAGAGAAAGCGTGTGAACAACATTTCGTTGAAAACATCCAAAGAGATGAATCTGGTCGTTTTATTGTGAAGTTACCTATACGTCTTGATGTTCCTTCGGTCGCTGAATCTAAGCACACTGCTATTAAGAGATTTAAGCACATTGAGCGTAAGCTTGATAAACATTCTCAATTAAAGGAACACTATGTCGGACTTATGAGAGAATACAGCGATCTGGGACACATGGAGCTTGCACCACCCTTAGAAGGAAACAAGAGTACTTTCTACTTACCGCATCTTTGCCTAATTAAAAAGTCTAGTACAACGACCAACAGTGAATCGCCAACTAGAGTGGACTCAGAATTGAAGACACAAATTCGGGTACTGATGTCTAAGGTACAAGCTCCTGAATTTGAGAAGTACTCTTCATTTCTCAAACTGAAACGCGTATATGGATATGTGCTGAGATTCATCCATAATACACGTAATAGAGACAAATTATATTCCGGTTCCTTGTCTTCAATCGAATTGAAACAAACTGAACTAATGGTGGTGAAACGCATTCAAGCCGTTGAATACAAAAGGGAAATCCACGATTTAACTTCCAAGAAACAAGTAGATTCTTCAAGTGACTTGAGATCACTTAACCCATTCCTGGATAAAAATGGACTTCTCAGAGTTGGTGGCCGTCTTGAGAATTCTCAGTTGGCATTTGATGAGAAGCATCCAATCATATTACCAGCTAAAAATGTTGTGACTAAACTGTTAGTGAAGCATGAACATGAGATGTTACTTCACTCCGGTGCTCAAGCAGTTTTGTGTTCACTGCGCACCCGTTATTGGATACCTCGTGGTAGAAATACTATTCGTGGGGTAATTAGGTCCTGCTACAAATGTTTCAGAGTTAAACCACCTCTAACTAGTCAGATGATGGGACAACTTCCTGAGTTATAGAGTAGAGCAAAGTCTTCCTTTTGTTAAGGTAGGTTTGGACTACGGAGGTCCAATTGTAATAAAGGGAGACAACCCAAGATCTAAGGTGAAATTCAAGGCTTACATAGCACTTTTTGTATGTTTAGTAACTAAGGCTATCCATTTAGAAGTTGTCAGGAGCCTTACTACTAAGGACTTTATTGCTGCCCTCTATAGATTTGTTGCCCGCAGAGGACGCCCTTGTCTCATATTGAGTGATAATGTTTCAAATTTTGTGGGTGCCAATAACGAGTTATTAAATTTTGTAAGGAAACATGCGAATGCTATTACCGAGAACATAGCAAATATGAATATTGAATGGAGATTTATTCCTCCTTCTAGTCCCCATTTTGGTGGACTTTGGGAGGCAGGAATAAAATCGGTTAAATCCCTTATGAAAAGGACTATAGGCAAAACTATTCTTAGTTTTGAAGAATTGTGTACTTTGTTGTGTCAGATCGAGTCTGTACTAAATTCTAGACCTATCTGCACGCCCAGTGAATCCCATGAAGAAATGTACCTAACTCCCAGTCACTTCCTGGTCGGTAGACTATTAACTAGCACTATCCCTCCCGATATAGCCAACTGTCCCCTTTCCTACGATACAAGGTGGAAGGTAGTTCAGGCTCTCTACAGGTCTTTCTGGCAACAGTGGTCCAGACAATACCTGCAGTCGCTTCAGCAAAGGAGGAAATGGCTGTCTGCCGGAAGATGGTGCCCAGCTGTCGGTGATCTTGTGATCCTTCGGGACGACAACTTACCACCTCTGGTATGGAAGACTGGTGTGATCCAACAGCTTCACCCTGGGATCGATGGTGTGGTGCGAGTGGTCACCCTTAAGACTAAAACTGGATTATTTCGACGAGCAATTGTGAAACTTGTTCCCTTACCCAGTTGTGTTGAGAGATTCACCGATGTGTTAAATCGTGAGATCTCTCAAAGGGGGGAGCATGTTGCCGCCTCAGGTTGGCTGCCTTGAGTGGTTGGCGGGAGTTGTCAATGTTGGCCAACCTGAGTCCTCTCGTGGTTTGAACCGCGTGGCGTACGCACCCTTCCTTGTGCTTGTGGAGCTCCTAGCGAGCGGTCGTGTGTGTGTGTGTCTCGTAGATGGCGGACGTGTTTAGTGGTGCACCTCTGCACATAGTGTTTAAGCATCTACACGAGCACATAAATAACTGTGAGTGATAAATTAAGGCTGAAATCAATAGCCACACATTATAAGCATTATTAAGTGAATTAGAAGAGGGACGCTCTGTGTAAGTACTTTGTGAGAGAACTGAAAGCGACGAGAGCACGTGGTAAACTTACTGAACAAGACGTGAGCACGTGTAAATTACTTGTTTAAATATAGTCTTATCTTCATTTGTTCAATTATTTGTGTCACAGCATTTCCTCAATACAGTCCACTTTCCAGAGAGAAGAACTTTATCGCTATTTACAGGTTAGAAATAAAGCTCAGTGAACAATTACCTGTATCTGTAGTAGGTATTTATTATTATTCTGCTACAGCCAAGGAGTTTAAAACTAGGTGGACATTTAAACCCGGGCAGCCTGCCGCTACCTGGCCATTTAAACTTGGGCGCTTAAAGGTTAATACCATTGATTTGTAGGCCTTCCTCATCCTCTAAAGATTTGATGGTATGCTCTAGTACAAAATTAAATAGTAGAGGAGATAGTGCATCTCCTTGCTTCAACCCATTCTGGATTACAAAAGTGTCTGAAAACCGTTTGCCTACACGCACCCTACTCTTTGTGCCATTTAGACACATTCGTGTAAGTCTAACTAACTTTTCAGGAATTCCGAACTCCAGCAGGATACTATATAACTTCTCCCTCTTAATTGAATCATATGTTTTTTTGGAGTCTACATATAGTTGATGTGCAGTACCATTATATTCCCATTTCTTTTCTAAAATCTGTCTTATACTAAAAATCTGATCTGTTGTAGACCTGTTTCTTCTAAATGCACATTGATTATCTCCTAGAATGTCATCAATATAGGGAGTAAGTCTGCTTACTAATATATTTGTTAGAAGTTGTACGAAGTTGAAAGTAATGAAATGCCCCTGCAGTTGTTGCAATCAGTTTTATTTCCTTTCTTATAAATTGGTGCGATAATTGATTCTTTCCATTCATCAGGAAGAGCTTCTTTTTCCCAAATCATATTAAGCAACTAGCGTATCTTGTCCATCAATTTTTTCTCCCCCTGATTTTTTCAGTTCTGCTGGGATCTCATCTGAACCTGATGCTTTATAAATCTTCACTTTTTCAATCGCCATTTCAACCTCTAATGCACTTGGTTCTGCTGTCTGTAAATTATCTTCCTCAATGTCCTGTTCTCTATGTACATTTAATAGCTGATTAAAGAATAATACAAAACAATAAGCCTACTCAGATTAAAGTCAGAGTGGAAAAGACTGGAGAAACCTTAAACAAGTTCTGGACCTCCAAGTTGGGAGTTGCCTGTCAGGTTACTTTACTGTAAATACATAGTCTAACTAAGATGACACAATTTTCACTCCCTGTAATAACACTTTATACATTTAACGACGCTCTTAAACATCTAAGATCATTAGCGCCGCAACTGAATTCTGGTCGAGAAAAAGCGAACAAAGCTCTCCTTCCCCGGCCTACGTTTTGAAGCTTAAAATTCTTTTACGTGCCCGGAACCCTCGTCTTTCCAAACGTAGCAAAGTCAGTAGTTTTACTCTCCGGAAAATTGACAGATAACGGCGATTCCTTGGATACAGAAGCGCATGTAACTATCATTAAACCAAAATCGTCTGCAGGATCGAGGAGAAAGGAGATCAAATAAAAGGAAAAAGTTGTTCTATGTCAATTTATCTAAAATTATAACTCAGTGTCTAAAAAAATTAATTTTATTTAAATATGTATAAGTTGTTCTTGCGTTAATTAAACTAAAATGACAGTAACATTAAAGTTACTTGATATAAAATAACACAAAGGCGAGGCCTACCAACACAGTTGTGTGATTTAAACAAAATATTTAACTAATTTGCGAAACCAGCTTACCAGAACCTCCTGCAAGAACTCCACGAGAAAAAACGCAAAATATGGGAACAATTCTACATCACTGACGCCATGACAAACAGCGAATGGACTCCTGGAGTATATTAATTGCGCCACACAGTGACCAGACTCGCTGTGCTTGGATTACACCATAAGCTGTGCAGCAACCAGAGAAAGGTATTGATCTAAAAAGTATATCACATTTAATTTTGGGCGCAAATGGATACAAATTAGAATGATTTTATTAATTTTTCACTTGATGGACAATGGTAATAGTTGTCTCAAAACATTGTTAGCCCTATAAATAATTATCTTATAAATATTGTTGCAATATATAATTTCATTTTAATTTGTAAGGTGATATATTAATAATTATATTATTATTATTATTATTATTATTATTACACAAATATAATAATAAATAGGGCATTTCTATTTGGTGGTCTTTTTTATTATTATTATTATTATTATTATTATTATTATTATTATTATTATTATTATTATAACAAATGTTCAGGAATGTGAGTACCAATTACAGATGGATCAACCGATACAATATATACACTGTTATTTGCGGTTGGCCAGATCATAATTGCTCAGGAATATAAAGACATGGACTATAAGTTCAGAAAATTATTGGACGAATACGGTAACTCGGGTTTTAAAATAAATTTAAAATATATATATATTATATATATATATATATATATATGGGATGTGGAGCCGAAATCGATGATTTAATATTAGAAGATCAAAATGAGGATGTGAAGAATTTGAGTATCTGGTAGTAAAAGTAGATAAAGAGGATAAACAAGAAAGTGGTATTAAGAACAGAATAAATAAAGGTAGACAATGATGAATGGAGTCTTATGGAACAGACATATAACCAGAAAAAATAAGTTACAAATATATAATTCAGTATTGAGAAGTACTGTCACATATGGAGCTGAAGTTTGTAAATTCAACAAAAACTTATGTCAATGGAAATCGACTTCTTGAGGAGAGCAGAATTATGTTCAAAATTAGAAAAAAATAAGAAATACTGTCAGAAAATGATTATTAAATATTCAATAGTTGATTATATAAGATATCAGCAATTAAATTGGTATGGGCACGTACTGTACGACGAATGCAAGAAGAAATGTTACTCAGGAAAACATTGGAATGGTGTCCACCTGGAAGAAGAACGAAAGGAAGACCTCGAAACTCGTGGATGCAGGAAATAAGAACTGGATTGAGAACAAGAGGTCTGGACGATATGGAGTGGATGGATAGAGACGAATGGAGAATGAAAATAAAACTTCAGGCGCAGAAAGATGTGTAAAAATTAAAAATCTGTATATAAATAAATAAATAATTATTGTTATTCATCATCATCATCCGATATCATGGCAGCTGCCGCTGTCTTCCGGAAACCAAACGCCATTCCTCTCTGTCCAATCCATTGATCTCCTCCAATCATCTGATATTCATAGCTGCTTGTACCCCTTCTATCCAAGTTTTCTTCGGTCTTCCTCTCTTACCCCTTTCCATTGGGATCCATTCCATAACACATTTAGACATTCCTTTCACATGGACATACCACTGTAATCTTTCTTTTCTATAATGTCTATGATGTCGGCTCTTCTTGTACACCCACAATTTCCCTTATTTATTTATTTAATATTCTATCCATTCTAGATTTTCCAGCTGATCTTCTTAAATCATCAATTTCTGCAATTAAAATTATTTTCATTTCCCTGGTAGGAATTTACCAAACTTCAGCACCATATGTTAAATGCTCTGAATTATGGTTTGATATATTTGTAATTTTCTATTTTCTGTAATATTCTTGCTCCACCAAACAGAGTTTAAAGCATTTATTGATTGTTTTGTTTGTGGGATTATATTTTTAATTTCCACTGTGTTATGGCCTGAATGGTCTAATTGTGTTCCTAAATAAGTGCATTCAATACTAGGTTTCATTTCTTCTCCATTGTTGAAATTTATATTTTTCATTTCTTTTCCTATGCACAGTTATTTAGTTTTCTCAATGTTTATATGAAGTCCCCATTTTTCATATTATTCTTTTAGTTTTTTAGCCATATATTCAACGTGATCGTGGTCTTGTGCTATTAATACCTAGTCGTCTGCAAAATGTAGTGAATATACATGGGTATTTTGGATTGGTATGCCCATTTTTGACAATTTTTCCTCCAGTCCCTTAGTACTCTTTCAAGATAAATTTTAAATAGAGTTGGAGATGAACTGCAACACTGCCTTAAACCTTTTGTAATGGTAAATCCCTCTGTTATATGATTTCCAACTTTTATTTTCGAAACTTCTATTAATATTTCAGTAATGTTTGAGTTTGTCTAAAGTTTCCGCTATAACATTTACTTGAGGAATATTATCATATACTTTAGTTAAATCGACAAAAAGCAAATGTATATACCTCTGTTAATAGCCCTTTTTTATCATTTGTGTTATGCAAAATATATTATCTGTGCATGACCTACCACTTCTAAAACGAGATTGTTCTTCCATTTCTTTATCCTGGTATTCTATATCAACCATTTTACTTAGTATACGTCCATATATTCTACTTACTGTACTTGTTACTGATATGCTTCTATAATTTTCACACTTTCTCTTGTCTACCTTCTTATGAATCGAAGTTATAATACGCGACTTTCCACACTTCAGGCACTTCTTCGACATTTATTATTTTATTAAACCAGTACAATGATAATTTATAATAACTTCTGACTGCCACTTTTAATCAATTCTGAAGCAATATTTCCTGGGCCGGCATTACTACCATTTTTCATTCTCATAATTTCCTATTTTACAGTATTTATATCAATTTCGATTATGCTTCCCGTTTTCATCTCTGATAAATCGTCATTTTCTCCCAAAAATTCTTTTCGTTCCTCTACTACAAGTTTTTTTGTAATATTCTCCCCATTCATGTGTCCCTAATAGGTTCAGAAGATTATTATTTCTATTCGATGAACGTATATTTTTTTATAAATTTCCATGATTAAGAACTCTTCTTGCTTCCTAAATATGTTTGTATTTCTGTATATGTCTTATCTCAAATCTCGTTTCTGTGTTTAGTAACCGTTCTTCGCACTTTTGCTTGTGCTTTTCGATATTGTATTTTGTCGTTCTGGTTCTTTTGTACATTTTAAAAATAACTGTTTCTTATTCTGTATTTCTTTCTCTATTTCATAGTATAAAAACAGTGCTGTCCTTCCTCTATAGTCGTCTTTCTCACCCAATGCTTCATAGGCGGCTTTATGAGTGCACCTTTTTGCTTTACACTTTTGTTTTTTAGTCTTTCTATATTAAATTTTCTTTCCTTTTCTATTCTAACATTTTCTTCTTTTTTCTGCGTGGTTATTTCTTTATTAAGAATGCAAGGTAATACAAATTTACCAATTACTAATTTATGATCTGTCCCACAACTTGGTCCTGTATAAGCTCTGACATCTTGTATTTTCATTTTCGTATTTTGTTTTGTAATTATGTAATCGATAATGGATTTTTGATTTGGTGTTGCACGTTCTCACGTGTATTTATGAATATCTTTATGATTTAGAAAACCATTCCATATTTTTAAATATGATTATCTACATAATTCAATTAACCTTTCTCCATATTGCTATTATTATTATTATTATCATTAGCATATATTGTTATTGATGTACTGTCCAGCATGTTTACATGTTTGAATGTAGATCGTCCGTCACTGTTTATGGTAGTTACATTATTGTGACAAACACACGGTCAATACAAAAACTCTTTTGTTTATGAATTGACAATTTTACACAAATTATGAAATACAGTTTTTACAACTTCAATACAAACATAACGGTTAACTTGGAGGAGAATGGGATCCCGTTACCACACCTCAGTATATTTTAAATTATATGTCTAGAATTTGGGCTTCAAGGCTACGGTTATTGACATCTAACAAAAGGGTAAGAATGCAGTGACAGGTATGTGCTCACAGAGTGACATATTTCAAGAATTAATACTAATTCTGAGAACTTAATATCGTGTAGGGTCGGAAAATACCTCGCTCCACTAGTCCCGGATTAATAGCATTTTTTTTTTTTGTTCTTTAATTATTTCTATTCGGTGTACACAACACACTAAATAATTTCATGGAGTACATTCCTTATAAGTACACCCTTAGACAAAAAAAATGAGTCATCTCTTGATTCTATCAACCGATCGGGGAACTTCGTGAGCACTCGCAGAAGCCTTATTCACATTAACACGTTTTCAGTAATTGTACTGTGGTGTTTGCTAGTTAACGTAGTGCACACTCAAGTAACATAAAAGAGAAAGCTTGCCTTTGTATGCTCCCATGGTCGAGAGGTTTAACACACAACATCTGCGTTCTTAACCTGACGGGTTCGATTCCCGTTCTACTTTATTTTTTTTTTACTGAATGTTAGGATAGCATTTCGCCTGTAATATAGTTTCATATTTAATTTTTATATTTTGAGTTTTATGGCTTTAATGCACACACAAAACACATAAATGAAAACCTTCTAATAATTAAAACGAAGAAAGGGAAATAATGCCTTCTAAAATGAAAACCTTTAACAAAAACAAAGTCAATATCGGGTGTATGAATCCTCAGCATATATTGCCGCCCTCAATCTGCGGGACATTGATGCTAAAAATGTTTACAGGCACGTGGACGATCGGCTAGAGCATCCAAGGCGTCTTGAATTTGTGCCCATAAGCCATCTTTCGCTTTTCGTGCATCTGCAGGCCAATTAGAGTTCATCTCTATTTTCATCTTAGCCCACACATTTTCGATTGGATTCAACCTGGTGAACAGCGAAATTTTGTTTGCCTTTTCCTTTAACAATGAAATCAAATTTCGCTAAACATATTTCAGAAAGCGGCCACAGTTTCAACAATATCGATAATACAATGTAAATTATACACAGAGAAAACAACAGACACAAAATTGACATTTTACAAGAAATCGAAAATTATCAAGAAGGCTAAGAATACAAAAACATTCTCAACGAAAATGTGCCTAATAAGCAAAACCCTCTATTAGACATACAGTTATATTCAATACTACTACAACAACTCCAGAAGATGAAGCATGCATCGAAAGGCCTAGAGTGAAATCAACGAACATTTTAGATAGTTGAGGAAGACGGTAGTATACAAGGTAAAAATAAATATTAGTTTAAAGAAACACAAACAACACGCCTTGTTAGAAAACCGAACTAAAAAATGAAAAATAATTTTATTATCCAAAGCGCTTGGGATAAAATTAAAGTGGTCAACAAAAAAAATAATCTCCAACACATCTAGAATAAAACTAGAGTTATCTACAAAAACAATAATTTTAATATCAAAAGCCATGGGGTGCTCTATATCAATTATTACTTATATTTGATAATAAACAGATATTGGTAAAAGTAAAGTAATCTAAGAAGAAATCGTAAAAACCATAAAAATCACCCAACGCTTTTGATGGTAAAATTATTTTTTTGGCAGATAACTCTAGTTTTATTCTAGATGTGTTAGAGATGATTTTTTTTTGTGGACCACTTTAATTTTTCCCCCAAGCGTGTTGGAAATTAAAATTATTTTTTTATTTTTTAAGTTCGGTTTTGGTAATAAAGCACTTTTGTTTTATTTTTTTAAACTATTGTTTATTTTTTATATTTTTTAGTTCGGTTATCTTAATAAAGCGTGTTGTTTCAGTTTCTTTAACTATTATTTTTTTATTTTTATTTTAATTGGTTGTCATAAACCGGAAGCCTATGAAAATTTAATTGCTTAATACTCTTCTAAAAAAACCTTCCGGGCCCGGATTTGAACCAGCGAGCTATTGATTGCTGAAATTATATACCACTACAGTCCACCGCTTCTACTAACTGAGCTCTTACAACAATTGATTAAAAGTCGATAAGTCCGCAACCTATTACACAGGTTTTTATTTTTTTTTGATTTTCCGATGATTGTGGCCAGGATTTTAGAAAAAATATTATGAAATTATTGTATTGTCACGGGTCCTTTATAAGTATACAAAGTTTTCAAGTCGATCCAATGTTTTTAAGTGGATGAAAGTCGTGTTCAAAAATTCCGTTACATAGATACAGGTTCGTTACATAGAAAGATACAGGTCAAGCTAATATAAAGCGTGTAAAAATATATAACTTAACATTGTTATAACCTCAACGGTATAAAAAAAAATATGAACTTAAAAGTATAGATTAATTCAAATGTCGAAATAAAATGTATTTAATTCATAAAACGTTTTAATACAAATATCACGAAAAAAGTGCGTAATTGAAGACGCGAATCTGCTATCTTCATTAACAGAACCAGTGACCGCGTGCTTTACCGCTGAGCTATCGGGGCACGTAGAAGAGTCTTCAGTTCATGCCACATAACACAGTAGCTCAGGGACTGCACAATTATGACTAGTTTCCTAGTTTGAACCCAGCGCTGTGCCGAGTATGACTTAGAAGAAATGTGCGTTCAAGAGATGACTCATTTTTTTGTCGAAGGCTGTACATAAGTATCACTCGAAAGAGCATTAA
Source organism: Diploptera punctata (assembly GCA_030220185.1). Lineage (NCBI taxonomy): Eukaryota > Metazoa > Arthropoda > Insecta > Blattodea > Blaberidae > Diploptera > Diploptera punctata. The sequence goes on along the minus strand of JASPKZ010004736.1, from coordinate 4,551 downwards.
CTTTTAGGTTTTTACTTTTTATTTTATCAGTTCGTTCAACTATCCTGTCCATCTTCAGCATTGTTTGTAATGGTATCACTCGCATTTTTGTTCACATTCACACGAGTCACTCGGTTGGTGGAATTTCGTAATTTTGCAAATTTTATGGTTGCAGCCTATAATTGCGTGCCATTCCGTTCACTCCTGTTTCCAAGGTCTGAGGCGTAGAACTCTCGTCGATCTCTGTTTCTTCTATTCAGTTTTCCGTGATTTCTATATGGCTCCGTGCTGGCCGTAGTATCCTTTGTCTCAGACCTCTAGGAGTAGGTTTATAGGCTTTTTGTTGTGTATTTGCTTACACTAATGCCTTTTAATGTATCTTGCTTCACTTTTCCTAACTCTCTAATGGCTTGTCGCTAGTTTCTTCGATCTCAGTCTATCCCGTTGGTGGCGTCGGGTGATACTGATACGAATAATTTTATGGCTGTGTCTAATTTTAATGGTAAGTCTGATTATGACATATCTCTATAGCAGTGCTCTGCTCTCTCCGCCCCTTGCGTGAAATACTTGTGTTGGCGCTGTTTATCCTAAGTATTGAAGTTATTCACCATTCTTATCGGTTCTCCTAGTTTAAGATTATCATTGCCGTTTCTTCCCCTTCCCTGAAACCATTTGCCGTCTTGTCTGTTTATCGTGAATCATTTGCGTCTTTGCCTTCTGTGTAATTATTTTTGTTCTGCCCCAATGGCCCTGTCGTCCGCATACATTACAGCGGGCCCCTTAGTTGCCTTCCCAATGTAGCCGTCATTCTGTTAAATTAGCGGGCTGATGGGGTCTCCTTTAGTATCCGTTGTGATTAACCTCGTCTGATGCCGCCCCCATCTGTTATGTAACCAGTTTCGCCTCATTATGTCGGCACTATTCCAACATGGGGTGCTCGTTTCCATCATGTCCCATTTCGTGATTAATTTTTTTCTATTATGTATCGGACGTTTTCATAATCTATGAAACCCCAGTATTCCCTTCGGCCGTTGAGGGCGCTTCTTCTGTCTTATAAGCGGATGTTGCGTAGAGTGGATTTCTTTCCTAATCCGAATTGGTTTCTGGTATGTTTAATTTGTGAGTGCATCGATCGTTTGTTCGTATTTCATAAGATTTGAACGTGTTTTCTCCACACCACGCCTCTACCCTTTACCCTATACATTTTCAGGGTAGCCTTCTCCATTGCTCGGTCGGGTTCCCGCTCATGCATTTGTCTTTCCATATGATTTAGCATGTCAGCTGATGCCTTATGTTCGTTGCTACTTATCCGGTCCTTGGTTTCTGGTTTGCTTCTTCGGGCATTGTGTTCATACTCCGTTTTTTCCATTGCAGTTTGGGGGTTGGGTTATGATAGTATTGGCTTAGTAACTTCTGTTCTCCTTCCTTTATTCAGTTTTGGTAAGTGGTTTTCTCATTCTTCTATCGGTGTTTCTTTCCTCACTCTCTGGGTTTCCTCCTTAATTCCATGAAAGTCCTTTTCTGCTTCTTCGGCCAGTTGTTGGGCTTTATTTTCTGTGAATTGTTTTTTTCTTGTCTTTGATTGTGTTTTTGTACGTTTTTTGTTTCTATCGTATCGTTCAGGCCTTCTTGATTTTGGATTCCTTTTTTTGTTTCGTGCTGTCATGGTTGCCTTGCGTTCGTATAGCACTTCCTTCGGACCACGGCTGTGCTCTTCTTTTTTATTCGGTGGACAGGTGTTCTCATAAAGTTTTTTGTGATGTTAGTGCTTTGTCCTTTGACTTTTTTATTTTCGTCCTTTATTATCTATACTCTCCGTGTTTTTTCGTATTGTTCGCCTAGTTATCTGATACGTTTTAGGGGTTTCCTTCTTTGTCATTTCCTGCCTTGTTTTTCCAGTATTTTGCTATGGACGTGGTTCCTCGGGGTGCTAAGTGTGGACCATAGCTCATTTTGTTCTATTACTCTTAGATCCTTCCCCTTGGATAGCAGTAAATCAATTGCGCTTGTTCCATTGTGCGCTAATATGTTTGGTTAGAGTAAACCCTCTTCTCTTAGTGTCTCTAGAACTATTCTGTCTTGTGTTCTTCTTGTCTACCCTGCAATTGATCCTCCCAACTATTATGACGCATTGTCTTCTTCCGATCTTCTATTGGTTATTAAGTTTCTATCACATTCCTCCCTTGGTTGTTCGTGTCGGATGTAACTTGCTACGATTGTGATGTTGTCTTCTCTCTTGGGTATTACGTGAAGGCCCTTTGTGATGACTCAGATAGCTTGATACACCCACTTTCAGACTGTCATCTGTTTTCCTTCCGTACGAGGTAGCCGTAAAATCCCTCTATGTGATCGGTCCGTTGCGAGTTTTCTGTTGAATACCAGTACGTAATATTCTAGTAGTTGCCTCTGCTGGTATATATTTCAGTGCATTTTGACACCTTACCGCGTCCAATTAGAGTTAACAGCGATTGGGACTCCTTCTTTTCTAAATGTTGTCAGACAAAGGGCTAGCGTTTTGTCAGTGCCCTTCCGGCAGAAAGTCGAGACGTTTTCTGTATCCAGGTTTCAAAAGGTATGCCTATCTTGAAGGATTTGTTCCTTCCCCTGCTCCTATTTCATCGCATATCAGATTCCCCTGGATACCGTTGTTACTAGGTAGTTTTTTATTAATCGGGTTCTTCTTTGATTCGTACTAGGATAGTGGCCAGGCTATCTCTGCGTGCGGAAGTCTTCGTTCGTGCTGGTTTTTTCGTTCTATTTATCTTCAGGCCTTTGTTTTTCTTGGTTTCTGTGTTCCTTTATTATGTACTCGGGTCCATGTGTCCACTAGTTTCTTTCCGTGGTTTGGTTCTTCTTCATTATTTGTGCTTTTCGTGTTGGGGTAGCCATAGTGGTATAGTTTTGTTGATTTGGGGATGTTTATCTCCGTTTTTTCCCTTTGGGTTGTACGGTATTGTAGATTCCTTTGGCTGTTTACTTTTTCTTCGATTTATCTGAGTTGGTGGTTTAGGGAATTCACGCTGGTCTCTATCTTTGATGATATCGCTTCTTCCTGATCTTATATCAGGTTTTGTGTCATTTTTGATGCAGAGTATTGGGAGTTGTTTCGCAAGAAGCATTTCTTATGAAGTCGGTTGCGTCATTTTGTCTGGCATGTTAATGAGCTGACCCGTGAGAAGAGGATTCCATTAAAATTAATCAGTACTAGTGGAAGTCATTGATAGTCAAACTATAAAACTAATTGTATTAATTTGAAAACAAAATGGCAAATCATTTAAGTCAATGCAATTATGGGTATGAAACCCGAATTTATTTTTCTGTGTGTTTAAGAGGACCGCCTATTATATCAACCTTACCTGCGCCATTAAATCAGTTCGGTGAGATAAGTTTTATATATAATGGCGATCCACTAGTGATCCCAGCTACATAAATTGAAGGGCGGATTTAAGAAATTGAAAATTTGTTGAATGCTTACACTTTCATCGTGTATCGTCCTTGTGTCTATTGATTGATTATTTATTATTTATTTATTTCTTCTTATCGGGTATCAGTTCTGACCTGCTATTGCACTTTTACCCCCCAAACCATCATCTTTGTAGCTAAAAGAGCTAGCTGTTACAACCATTCTTCCTGAGGTCGTTTTTTTACTATAAACGGTAAAAATTTTCGAAAAGTTGTTCTTTTGTTGTTACCGCGTTTTTTTAGCAAAATTATCTGTTAAAATAAGTTTACCAAGAGGTGGCGGTACAGAGTATAGAAAACATTTCCTATTTTAAAATGATTTTCGTCAAGCTGTGCTCTCTGATATTATGTTCACCTATTGCGACTAGTTTTCTGTTAAAGGTACATTTTCAAACTCGAAAATGCTTCTATTTTCATCGGACCTTTGTATATTTTGAACTACCCGGATAATTTCCTGATATGAGCCATAAAATTCTTTCCAGAAATATTCGTGTGTTCTTGGCGATGTTTAAAAAAAAGTTAGAATGATTTTGTATAGAATACATTCATCCCAAGAGTCAATTAATTGCGCATTATAAGCTGACCACGTGCGATTAATTCAAGATGATGCAAAGCTAACGCGATTTCCTTTTTCACTGGGATATTACATAACCAATTAACAATAAACGATTTACCTAGTATACACTGATGCATCCAAATAGAGGATTACGTTATCTGCCTCAAAACCATTTATGATCCGAGGTACCCGACCTTCACAATGCGATGGAAGTCTCGCGTTTGCCACACTTGGACCGTAGTTTGGTAAGTTGTGGACACTAAGCTAAACCCGGCGGCATTGCTACACTTGTGTATTTGTATTTGTATACATGAAGTTTGCGATTTTAAGGTATAGTTCAATAAGTTAAATTCAAAAAATTACAGTTACTCCAATATGCTCGATGTGATAGCATTCGAAGCTAAGTTCAAATTATACTGTGAGCAAACCTGGCTAAGATAATAACTCCGCCGACGTGGTACTGTAACCTTTATCCGCGAAAGTGACTTGAAGGTGTACGATAAAAGCAAGTTCGTCTGCGCCGTAGTTGAGGAGCAAGAGGCCATGCGACGAGG
>JASPKZ010004735.1:0-12978 GCA_030220185.1 Diploptera punctata | reverse complement strand
GTTTTCTTTATGTAATTGTAATGTTAATGTTTTTTTAGTGTATAATGCTATTGTGTTATTACCTAATTGTAATATTATTGTGTTTTCTTTATGTAATTGTAATGTTAATGTTTTTAGTGTATAATGCTATTGTGTTATTATATTTAATTGTAATATTATTATTGTGTTTTCTTTATGTAATTGTAATGTTATTGCTATTGTGTTATTACTTAATTGTAATATTATTGTGTTTTCTTTATGTAATTGTAATGTTAATGTTTTTAGTGTATAATGTTATTGTGTTATTATTTAATTGTAATATTATTATTGTGTTTTCTTTATGCAATTGTAATGTTATTGCTGTTTTTGTTGTTTATTTTTCTTTACACTAGTACCAATTATTACTTTATTGTAACGGACTGTCAACAGCACGTACGGCTTACTGCCCGTGCGACCCATATTTGTAAATAATATTGTAAATATCTTAATTTTTGTCTAATAAAGTCCTACTACTACTACATTTGACCAACAAAGACGTTGATCGCTGTGGAGAGTGCTCCTGTCCCTTGGTGGCCGATGTAGCTATTGTAAGCCGCAAGGGCTGCGTCCAAGAATCTGTGGAAGTTTGCATTATTGAAGGATGACTTCAATAGAGCTATGGCCATGGATAGGAAACCATTTTGGTTCTCATCCCTGCTGCTATGCTGGGGCAGAGCTGGCTGTCTTTGTTGCAACCTTGGAGGCATAGGTCGAGGAGGCGGCTGGTGTTGGATGTGTGTTTCCCCACGATCCCCACCTTGGCGGGCCGGAGCAGGAGCGCGAGGCATTTGGGCCGCCGCTTCGGAGGGCAGGGCATGCACATGTTCGCCATATGATGCTCTCTGCATGACATTTACCGCCCTGCGAGCAGCTGCCCGTTCGATGCGTCCTGGGTCGTTTCCCTCACAATGTGTGGCTCGTTTGGGTATGGTGTTAGTACCCGTATCAGCCGCCGCGGAAGCTTGATCGGCAGAGGAAGTAGAACTTCCACTGCTGCGGCGTCCGCGGTTGCGTCTTCGGGGTTTATGTACTTGTGTGTTGTGTGTTATTTGTTGCACTCTGGCTGAGTCTGCAACAATTGTGCTGTAGCTGGGACCTTGAGTGAATTGTGTTTCTGTATTTGGAGGTGGTAACCTTGCAGTTGAGTTTTGTTGTTGGGAATTTTTATTTCTGGTAGGAATTTGGTTTGGCACTGCTGCTGCTGTCGCATTGGACTGCTGCTGTCGCATTGGACTGCTGCTGCTGTGCCTGTCTGTTTGAAGGATTGGGATTTTTCCGCATACGCTTGGACTTATTCATAGCATGTTTAAAGGCTGGACATTGGTCTGAGTCTGCGTAATGGCCTCCGTGACAGAGGGCGCAGACTGGTGTCCTGCCTATAGGCATTTTGCAAGTGCGAGTCAGGTGTTCACCTGCGCACTACCTGCAGCGAGGCGTTTCCCTACAAGTTTCTATTGTATGGAAATATTGTTGACATCTACTACACTGTGGAGGAGGCCTTCTTGTGAAGAAGGGCTCAACTCTTACAGCATAATAACAGACGCCGGTGAGTCTTGTTAAGATTTTTTCAGCATCAGGCGTTTCTGCAAGTATGGCTTTGTACATAGGAAATGGGATGCCTGAAGCTGATGTCATATTTTTGACTTCCAAAACGTGTAAACCCTGTTCTTGAAGGGATCCTTTAACGGCCTCTGAGCCTATGGTGTGAGGGATGCCTCGAATTACTATTTGGTATGTCTGGTCAGGGAGTTCAAGTATTTGGTAGAGGACATTATATTCCCTGAAATGTCTCTGTAGGTTTAGCCAATCCTTGTGACAGCTAAGATGAATAGCTGTTCCGGCCGGGACCATCCTAGCGGTTAGCGAGAGTGGACTGTATTTTTTGAAAAAATCATCATTTATCTTTGTGAGATGTGGTGTATCTTTGTCTATTAGGAGAGGTGGGAGATTATCAGTTCTCCTTGTCATGTAATCTGTATTTTTACTGGTTGTAGTTGTACTTCTTGTACTTCTTGGAGACTGGGCTTCCTTGGGTCGTGTTTAACTACATAAGAACTAAACCTTATATGGGTGTACGGTTTCGGAAACGGACCACACTGAAAAATGAAGGTGTTTAATTACATACGAACTAAAACTTGGAAGGGTGTACGTCTTATGATTCATTGTGCTACGATGAATTGTGTATAAAGCCCCTGCAATAAAAAGCGGACGTCTCAGAAAACAACTTCAACATCAGTGAAAGTGCCTTCAAAAGTGCAATTTTTCCGTCTCAGTGTGCTCCGATTGTTCTAAATTCTTAGATAAAATGTAAGCTTTTCATTGTTTTTTGGGTTCATATCAAAGGTAGGTTAAGTGGCTTTCCTAGTGTAAGTGTTTTTTGTGTGTAAAGTGTTTATAGCGTTATTTATAGTTTAAATAAGGTAGGTACATCAACCTTACATACTAGGCAGTGTAAATTCGGCAAAAGAACTAAGTCTTGGCTTGCCAAGCACGATGGCCGAATGTAATGTGACCGATATGGAAATGGATCAACCATCCGCACTTCCTACTGCGTATTGGGAACGATCTGTAATAAGATTTGATGCTTATATTGAGCAAAAACAGCGCGAACTGACCGATATTGACATCAAGCTTGCCAATGAGATCAGAGGTGCTCTTTTGCTCAATATGAACTTTCTAGCAAGATTCAAAGATTTCGGCAAAACTCAAATTGCATATGATATAACCATGGGATCACTCCAAAAACTTGATACACTCAAAAAGAATGAAATAAAAGATACTTCCCAATACATACAGTTACTACATCAAGCAGTCAAAAACACAATAATTGAATTGCAAACTGCTTGTTTTATTACAGCTAAGGAGGACTTCCCTCCAATCATTCAAAGTTCCCAACAACGAAATCAGCTGATAAAAGACAATCCTCAAAACACTCCTAAAGTGACAGAAAAAAAAGATAAAGATAAACCCAAACCAAATTGGAAAGAAACTGGCAGTAAGAGAAAAAATAATGACAATGAGAAAAGTAATGATACTGGGAAAAATCCTAAAACCATAAAGCATAGTAATAAACCTACTATTTTTGAAACATCTAACAGATTCTCTATACTGGCAGACTGTAACAACGACGAAAATGCAGAAGAAAGTGCGAATGGTCCCATTAGTGAACCAGATCATATGGAGACCACGCAAACTGAATCACCACCCAGCACCAGTTCACAGCAAACAGTAAATTCAAGTCAGCCTTCAGCCATTCCCAAAAATGACTCCCGTCCCCCACCCATAGCGGTGCTGGGCCATGGTGATCTTTTCAAGATGAACAGACAACTCAGAACAGTACTTAAAAAAGATCCCAAAGTAATAAATACTCATGAAGGACTGAGGTACTATCCCCAAACCCTAGATGATTTCCAAACTATTAAAGCCTTATATGACTCTATGCATAAACAATACTATACATTCAAAATCAAAAGGACCTTCCCCTTAAAGTAATGTTAAAACGTCTCCCAAATAACATTGACGTTGAAGAAATAAAGTCTGAATTGATCGATCTAGAGTACCCAGTCCGTTAAGACAAGCAAATAAAAAAAAAACTCGAGAAAATCATAAACTTATCACTTTATCTTATACAGTTGGAAAATACAGATAAAGCTAAAACAATCTACGACTTATAAAAGCTCTTATTTGTCATGGTCTCCATAGAGGCATGTCGACCACGCGCTGGATTGAAGCAATGCTTTCAATGTCAGCGCTACAACCATACTTTCGCAGGTTGCAAACTTTCACCACGTTGCGTTATCTGTGTCCAACCTCACAGCCATCTGAAGTGAACAGTTCGAGTAGAAGCTCAAACTGACACTTCTCTGTTGAAGTGCGCAAACTGTGGAGAAAGAGGGCACCCTGCATCCTACAGAAAGTGTCCAAAGTACATTGAAGCAAATGAAGCTTTCCTAAAATCACGCGAGCCTAAATTACCGAAAGAAACGCCTGCACCGCGGACTTTAACATCGAAATCAACGTCTCCTGGCATTTCTTACAGTAGAGCAACAGCTTCAAGGATCAATAGAAACCAACCAGCACAAGATCGCATTGCTTCCATCCAGTGCACTCCTAACATCAATTCTGTAACACCAACCTCAGATAATGATCTGGTTCAAGACATCCAGCCTCTCATGGCTAAATTAAACAGCCCAATGGAGAGATTTATGTTCATGTCTCAACTGATGAATATGTTCTTCCAAAATGCGTAACAAGTTTACACAAGGTATCATTCTCAATGCCATGGTTTTTAATGCCAATGGAGTTGGCAAACAGGTCCAGGTATTGGAGATTGTACTACACCAAAACAACATTGACATCTTATTGCTCAACGAAACGCACTTAAAGCCTAAACATCGCTTGCGTTTCGATGACTACCACACATACCGCACAGATAGACTCAGTGGCCCAATGGGTGGCACAGCCATCTGTATCAAGAAAACCATTGGACATCGTTCCATACAGATCCAGGGGTTTCAATTCATTGAAGCCACTGGTATACTCATATCTATTTCACCAAATCAAGACCTCTTGATAGCATCGATTTATAAATCCCCGATACGTCCACTAACTCGGCACGATCTAAATATCCTAACTTCGTTCTCCCCCAGATTCCTTCTGGCGGGAGGCTTTAATGCTAAACATCTATTCTCGAATTGCCGAGTACCAAATGCCTCTGGACTGGTCCTACAGGCATATTGTCAACAAAATAATATTGAAATTTCAGCACCTACTGAACACACCCACTTTCATTAAACACCCCAAGGCTTGGGCTCAGACATCCTTGATATAGCCATATCTAAAAACACAGCCATCTCTTCAAATAATGACACATTACAACATGATCTGAGGGCACGCCGTAGCGTAGTGGTTAAGGCACTGAGCTACAAGCCGGAGGGTCGAGGGTTCAAGTCCCGTTGGGGTCAGGATCTTTAAACTGACCCAAACCCTCTGGCGGCACTAGGGCCCTGGGGTCGACTCAGCCTTTAACGGAAATGAGTACCAGACGCTTGTTCTGGGGGTAAAGGCGGCCGTCACGCAGGGCTGACAACCCGGCTGACATAAAGTGCCGATTGTCTAGAAAAGTGGGAGCCTTAACCTCCTACTACCCCAAGGGCCTCCGGGCCTGTTGTGGGATCACTTTACTTTTTTTACATGATCTGGAATCGGACCATGTACCAATACTATTTACAATCACAACAAATCTAACACTCACTCCACCCTTCAGAACGTACACCTCGGAAACAAACTGGACAGAATACTCAAACCTACTCTCTCAATGGATAGACCCTAAATTGCAGGTTGAATTCACTGAAGAGTTGTAACGTACGATACACAACTTTCAAGCTACTGTAAACACTGCATTACATTACACAACAACAAGCACGAAAACAAATCGACACACACCTCCTGCAGACCCACTTGTAATACACTATCATGAGCGCAAGCGCCACTTCAAAAAACTCTACAGACGCTATGTTGCACCTGAACACAAACAACAATACAATCGGTATGTAAATGCTGTACGGAATACACTTCGGGAAAACTTAACACTGATTGGCAACTATCCCTAAATACCTCCCGCATGGGAGATTATCAAAATGATCAAAATTAACCCGTCAGCGTGGAGCGACGTGACGTGTACGCAAGTTGAATTCTTCACCCAATGCGGAACGACGTGACATGTACGCTAGCTACACGCACTGCTTTAAACTGTAATTATGACCTTTGTGTTTACATTAACTATTTACCGTTTATACAAATTTTATGTAGAGACTTCAAAGTTTATATTAGTGCATATATTAACTGATTACGGCCCTCAGTAACAAGTTAAAATAATTTTATATTTGCATTTATTCTTGCGGCCTCTGACATTTTTCTTAAATTTATAAGTTGATAAAGTATTTCTTATAAAACTAAATTAGCCTTTTTTTGTAGATTAGCTTGTCTATCAAATTGAATCTATTTTCAAATCTCTTCATTTTTAATAATAATATCGCAAAATTCAGTATATATAAAGACCCAACAAAGTTATTTCCGATTTACGTTACAGTACAAGACCACAACAGTAAATTTCAGATATATATATATTTCAAATGACGATATCCTTACATTATGGAAAGGTAGTTAGTCTACAATTCAGTCAGTATCTAGAAGGTCAAGTGGTCCACTACAGACCTTAGAAGGTTCTTGGCATATTAGGAGGTTAAGGCTCCCACTTTTCTAAACTATCGGTACTTGATGTAAGCAGAGTACTTATTTCTGTCTGACGGCCCATAACAAGCATCTGGTACTCATTTCAGTTAGAGGCTGAGTCAACCCCGGGTTCACGGTGCCGCCTGAAGGTTTGGTTCAGTTTAAAAATCCTGATCCACCGGGACTCAAACCCTCGATCTTCCGGCTTGTAGCATGTTGATCTTTTAAGTCCACACCTCCGGCGAAACTATTATAGTCATATTTCATCAACTGTTTTCGGTTTGGAAACCAGAAGTAAGGCATTGAAATTTAGGGTTGATGAAGGTCTTAGTACAACAGGTCTGATGTGTAGAAAGACCATTTTTTGAAGGCACACGACCTAAAATAATGTTTCCAAAGTGTTAGAAAGACACACTTGGAGAAGGCTGCCCCCCCCCTACAAGAAAGAAGGTCAGCGCATAGAAGCAATGTGTTTGTAATAAACATGAACAAAGTAAACACAAGGGAAAAAAAATACACTTATTGTTGCCCGAGTGTCAAACAGCTGGTTTACATTTTGAAGATTTATCACACCAATTTTTGAAGTTCATACTTTTTTTTTAAAGACCCTTTTCTTTGTGTAAATATTTCGTTTTGTTGTTAGGTAAAGTCGGTTCTCTGAATTCTTCAAAGAATCCCTAGTGCAATACACTGTGTCACTTATGTGAGAAGTTTACAAAAAGGACCTATTTCAACTGTGGCACAACAACCATAAATAAGTCTGCAAAAAACGCAGAGATGTTACGTGAGAACCGTAACAAATTTAATTAATTAAATATTATATTAAGGGTTCCCCATAAACGAATTGCAAAAACATTTAAATTACTCAAGATATATCAATTTAAATGCGTTATTGAAATACTGGCACTGAGCGGCTGAGTTTAAATACCAGTGAACTTGCTCCCGCATCAGAGTATTCTCGGCCATTTAAACCCATCCACTCTGAAGGGTTAATAGAGCATCTCCTGCGCTAAATGATAATGGACGTTGGGCTCATCATCCCTATGATAAAGCCCAACTCATTGCTTCCAATCTCGAAGACCGATTCCGTCCACATGAGCTCACCACACAAGTTCATGAAGCTAATGTCAACGACATGGTACCCACTTTCCTTGCCACTCCTACAGTTCCCATCTACCCGGACATTCACCTTAAAAACCTAAGATTCCACATCCAATCCCTAAGAAGCACCTGTGCCCCAGGCGCTGATAAAATCCCAAACCTAGCAATCAAGCACTTACCTCGTAATGCCTTGATCCTTCTTCTTACCATTTTCAAGTTTTGTATCAAAACTTAATTACCACCCTACCGCATGGAAAGTGGCAAAAGTCATAGTGCTCCCCAAAACTGGTAAGGACCTTTCTAATCCTGACAACCTACGACCAGTAGTCTCTTGCCAGTTCCAGGAAAACTGTTCGAAAGACTCATTTTGGCTCAATTAAAGTCTGAAGTTGAGAATCGATATTTATTACCAAATTATCAATTTGGTTTTCGGAATGCACACAGTACCCCCCCCCAACAATTGACGAGACTTATTGATCAGATCGTTACTGGGTTCAACGCCAGGAAGATCACACTAGCAATATTTCTAGACATTGAGATGGCCTTTGATACTACCTGGATCAATTGATTAATATACAAGCTAACGGAATTCAATTTGGCACAACATTTTATAAAAGTTATAGCTACTTTCCTTTCAAACAGGAAGTTTTTTTATCGATATATGGACATAGATCTGACCGCAAGTCTATCCTAGCCGGTGTACCACAGGGAGCAGTTCTATCCCCAATGCTTTACAAACTTTACGTCTCCGATCTTCTAAATCCTCCTTCAGTAAAAGCTGCATCATTTGCCGATGATACATGCTTTTACTTACAACCAAACTCAGCTTGGTACACCATATAATCCTAACGTTTCAGAGATCATTATCAGTCATTTATGATTGGTACTGTCTCTGGAATATCAAATTAAACATATCCAAATCCAAATGAATCCTATTTTCCAAATATTCCAAACCTCCACCAATACAGCTCACAATAGGTGCACAAATTCTACGCAATGAGACTGCAGTCAAGTATCTCGGGCTACATCTCGACCCAAGATTAACTTTCAAACATCAAATAAATGAATGTTAAATAAAAATCAAATGCAGCTATAGCTATGTTATATCCATTCTTCCGGGACAAAACGCTAGCTAGGCGGATTAAAATTACATTATATGTAACAGTAATCCGCAGCATGCTACTGTACGGCTGTGAAGCACTGAGTATTCTTGCCAAACAACATAAAAAGAAAATTCAAATCATTCAGAAACGATGTCTAAAAATTACATTTTCGGCCACCCATGTATACAAGAATAACAGAGCTACATGAAGCAGCACAATTGCCCTATCTTGATGCTATTGTGAAAGATCAAGTTACCAAAATGTGTAAAAAACATTTTTGGAACACGATAATCCAATAGTACACACGATAGGACAACTACCACAATGGCTTACAGTACATAAGAACATATTCACAGGAGAATACCCTCCATAAGGGTTAATGTTCGTGGCACATGTCGCTAAATAACAACACAGCGAATGTCAGAACAACTTCGTTTTCAATATCTCATAATAAATTCCTAAAAACACAGTTAGGTAGAGGTTACAATAGGAAAGCCACTTACAGTTAGCCATTAGTAATTTTGCTGCAGAGGGAAAATTAATTTCCCGGAAACAGCACACTGGACGGCAAAACACACTGCCGTCAGACGAAGGAAGGAAGGAAGGAAGGAAGGAAGGAAGGAAGGAAGGAAGGAAGGGTGTACGTCTTCGGAAACGGACCACAGCGAAAACTCTATTTGTTTAATTATATAAGACCTAAACCTGTGACTCGAACTTTTCGTTTCTTGATAATGGCATGTGGGATCATGCCGAAACGTCGGAGTCAGTGGCCAGGGGCCGAACTTAAATCCAAGACGCGGAATCCTCAAGAAAACTTTTTTATACATATATATATATATATATGAATGAAAAAGTTACATATAAAGAGTGGTCATAAAGTCTCGATCCATTTCTGTGTTAACGTAATTATTTTTCCTTTTCTTTTAGCATAATCTAAAGCGTGCTGATGATAGAAGAACGTGTGTATGTTAGTGTGCAACTGCGCGGATTATCTTATATCGAAGTGCGACAGGCGTTCACTCGGAAATTTCACAATCCAGGACCAAACACGAGCAACAAAATTTCAAAGAATTGAGAACGTTGCGGATGAACCACGCTCCGGGAAAACTTTTGTACCAGAAGAGACTGTTCAGCGAATCAATCGAAAAAAGCCCGAGAGTATCAAGTCGTCGTTTAAGCAATGAGTTAGATGTGCCAAAATAAACGATTTTGAAAAGTTTTACACTTTACGTTGAAAAAAATTCGTACCATATTAAGGTGCTCCACAAATTAGACGCAGAAGATTACGCAACTCGTGAGGCTGCGTGTTATTGATTTGATAGCGGCGCCCCACAATGAGGACGTTATGGATCACATTCTGTTCAGTGATGAGGCAAAGTTAATGAACACAACACCCGAATATCGGGTACGAAACACACCGAAAGTGAATGTATGGCTTGGAATTACCAAGCCACATGTTTCGCAGAACAGACAATTAATGGTAACAATTACCTCGACATGGTCAAGTTATTCCTCGATCACAGCTACACAGAATGGCCCTCTGGACTTCATTTCTTGGTGATTCATAAAGGGAAGGTGTAAAAGACAAAGGTACGGGATCTCCAGGATCTTAGGACTCGAATTTGCAATGCAGTGACGGCTATTTAACCAGCTATGCTTCAAAACGTCTTTTGGGCTACTATCTAACGACTGGGAACAATCCTTCGAAATGGACGCAGGCCATGATGTATACATACCTTGACAATAAACATACATAAAAGTCATCATTTCTTGGAAATGGCTCGAGAATTTATGACCACCCTGTTTGGTTGGAATGGGTGTGTAAAGAGAGATATCTCCATCCTATTATATATTTTACACACAAAGAATGTAAAATTATGAATTACCATGAAACATACATTGTCACTGTAAGTTATTGCTCTGTTATCAATATTTTCTGTTTTTATGGCACAGAAAAAAAGTGTCACTCTTTCTAGCAAGAAAATTCATTTTTCATAATTTTGAAGACATCTTTCTTTACACTTACTCACTTACGTATATATGTGTGTGATATTAACAATCTAGCAGCTGTAATTTTTGTATTATCGGAACAAAACTCAACTATGTGCAAGTAATTTAAAAAGAATTAAGGTCGAGCTCATTAACTAGCAAAATTAGGGGCATTAAGTATAGTAGCTCACCTCAAATGAAAATTTAAAAAGTAGTCTAGTGGTCGCCATTTCAAAATTTTTCGCAACAAAGCTCAGTATACCTCATTGAAACAAAATGACGGCATTCTCCAAACAGCAATACAACGGGTGGTTTGTCTCAAACCCAATCACTCTAACAACCGCCATGTTGTTGTTTCGTCACAACATATACAATACAATTTAATTAACACTTAAATTGACAGTGTGTCCTACAAGATACATTAGTTTCATTTATTTAATGTTTTAAGAAAGTAATTGTTTGGACATTTAAAAAGAATGTAAAAGGAATGACTGAATCTCAAGATACAAGGAGGTAGACTACGAGAAAGATGGATTAACCAAATGAAGAAAAGTCTACAAGAGAAAGGATACGACTGCGAAGAACTAAAAAGAAACAAAGCATGTGAAGATAGAGATGGTTGGAGGTATATTTAGAATCGACCTTCTGAAACGAGTACACGACAAGAGGATGATGATGATGATGATAATGGAAAAATAAATCGGTAGAAATTATTTAAATTTACGTAAAATTGTACAAGAATATGCAATAGATAATAACTTATAATTGTTTTCACTGCAGTTTGATACGTCTAAATAAGTTGGTTTAAGAAATTAAGTTTGTCCAATTTAAGGGTTGACATTACATTAAGTAAATTCAACTTGGCAGAACAATTCGCTTATTTATGCAGTTCCTGCAGGATTGACTTTTTTTCTTTTCACTGCATAATTTTTGAAACTATTTTCATCTATTATTGGATTGTTCATGCCTAATTCTTATAAAAATGGTTCTAGTTTGGAGCTCCGATCTGAGCATATATTTTTCTTTTCAGATATAATTTATCCATCATTGAGATGTATGAAATTAATGATAAGAGGCCGTACTGGCTTTATAATGTAATGTAAAATTCACATTTAAAAGACTTCTTGATAAGAAGCCACCATTTTAAGATAGAAGCATTTTGGTGCGCGGGATTTAAACAGCGTAAATAAGAGAAAGATTTGCATTTAAATTGGAGTTTCTCAGGTAGCTCAGTTGGTAGAGCATTCGAGTAGAATGGGAAGGGTCTTTTGGGTTCAAACCCCAGTCTGAGCCATATTTTTTTTCCTTCAAATATAAAACAAAGTTTAACTGAAGAATGAATATAACCTCAACACAATAATTAAAACCAACAAAAAATATAAAATTTAAGAAGACATATCAGGAATATACCAGATTAAATGCAGGGATTGTGACAAAATTTACATAGGAAAAACAAAAAAACAGAAATTTGAAAACAAGGATCAAAGAACATCTTAGAAATGTCAAAAATAGTGAAGTGGAAAAATCAGCACTAGGAGCTCATGCTTGGGAGCCGAAGGGGCAATATGTGGTCTCAGGTGTGTGCACAATAATAAAAACCTCAGACACGCTATTTATTCCTGCCCAGCACAATGCACACGTCCTCGTCGTTGCTCCTGGTTAATACTAAGAACTGCAGTGGCGAAAAGGCGAGTTCCCAACACTTAAAAATTGGGACGTACCAGCTAAGGGAGGAAACCCCAACAGAAAATCATCGACCCCCCAGGATTGCTAGAGGTTGGGCGTGGGGCTGACATCTCTACCTCGTAAAACCAAATATGTTCAGAAACCCAACATGCCTCGGAATGATGGTCTACAACAACGACGACTAAACACAAACGAATTGGCACTAGGAAGGATAGAACCCTTTATAAACCTGGGAGCCTAAAATCTAATTTTAACAAGCAATTACACCAATATAATATAAAAATAACAGCTATACAAGAAACAAAGTGGATTGGTAATGACCATATATGATACTAAAAACACACACTATATCCAGAGCGGGAAGTAAGCTGGAAAAAGAGCATTTGGAGTGTCCATTTTTGTAACTAAATCTATGAGCAAATGTATTAGCATTAAACCTATTAATGAACGAATATGTTTTTCGCCTAGAAACTAAATTCTTAATTTATCAATCATCAATACCCATTCGCCCACAGAGTAGAATATGAAAAGAACATTTTAATCATAACTTAGAAAGAACCTATGATAGTTTTTAACATCGAACGATATTAAAATCATATTAGGGGATTTAAATGCCAAAGTAGGACAAGAGATAATATATAAAGGTACAATAGTTTGCCATACAACACATCCAATGAAATAGCCAAAGAATCATACATTTTTGCAGCCAGTAAGAATATGGTAATCACACTCCCCCCTGTTTTCCTAGGGAAAATATACACAAAGAGATCCTGGAACCCCTGATGGATTAACAGCTAATCAGATTGACCATCACATAATAGACAAGATGAATGCCTCAAGTATATTG
>JASPKZ010004733.1:0-30826 GCA_030220185.1 Diploptera punctata | reverse complement strand
ATATAATGGACAGATTAATTCATTAGAATTTATTACTTCCTTTGTATATATTTTTTCTTTTCTTTTTTATGTATAGTAGATTCGAGTTATTCCTTTCTGTATACATTCTTTCATTAGTTTAATTTTTTATTGTATTAAATGTTATATTATTATTATACATTTCATTATTGTTCAATTTGACCAGATAATTAATTGTATAGTATGTATTATTTATGTAGTTCTTTTATTTAAATGTAACATATGTTTGTCCTGGTGAGTGGAAGAGGAGGCCACGTGGCCTTAACTCCACCAGGCTAAATAAATATATTCTAAATCTATACAGCATCGAATAAATATTGAGATTAGAGAAATTTTTCACTTATCGTTCTTCCGTCACAATCTTTTTCTTTTATATTATTTAACATCATCAAGAACATCAAGTTTAGACATTTAATTTGATTTACTATATTATTTTACTAAAATAATAATATTACTACGTGGTTTTATATTTTGTAGAGAGTTCCACGATTGATGTCATTAGTACAACAACTTCAAGAGGGAAAGCGCCCAGTAGGTAGGCCAAGAATGCGATGAAAAAATAACATTAACCATGATTAGAGGGAGGTGAATTATACAGGGATGATTGTAAAACTTAACTCTGTATAGGGATGTATGGAGAGCTTGATCCATGAACCTCCGAATTCCATAGTGCTTGTGACTGGGTTAGTACAAGTATTATTTGTAGGGCTTTGTACATAATTTTTAAGTATATGGTTTATGTTCGTATTCTCAGACATTAATAGTAGTAGTATTTCTGGTCACTCCACTGGGAAGCATAGGGCCTTCATTAAAGTTCGCCAATTCCTTGATTTCATTCCAACTTATCCCTGCCTGTTCAGCTTCATCCCTGATGGCATTATCCATGTTGTCCTTCTCAATCCTTAGGGATTCCAATCAAATGCCATTTTTGTGTTATCACTCTCTCTCCTTAACAATGACAACCCCATTTCCATTTTCAAAAGTTGATTTCTTTTACACACTTCATTTTGATTAGTTCTTCTCCAAAGTTCTTTATTTCTTATAATCTCTGGCCATCATATACCCAAGATATTTCTCAGGCAACGATTTATAAAAAAATTGCAATTTCTTTCCAATTTGTTTTGTAGCCTTCCAAGTTTCACAACTGTATAATAAAATTAATTTCACTTTTGAATTAAGTAATCTTAGTTTAAGTCTTAGGGAAATTTGTTTTGACCTCCAAATTGATTTCAATTGAATGTAAAACATATCTTGCTTTCTCTATTCTGGCATCAACATTTTCATCTAGGCTAACATTCACAGATATTATATCACCCAGATACGCAAATTCATTTATAGCTTCTATTACTTCTCCTTCTAATATAAGAGCAGAATCAATTGTATTATAAATTATAATTTCTTTTGTTTTTTTTTCAGCCTAACGTTGGCTGCCAATTTATAAAGATTTGGAGTTTTGCATTTATATCAGTAAATCTATGGACTAGTATACAAACAGACGTTAATAGTAGGCTAAAAAAATAACACATAAACATGTATCTTGCTTTAATTACTTTATGTTTAATGATAGCAACATTTATTAATGTTAATATATTAATAATAATTATTATATTATTATTACTATTACTATTATTAATATTACTATTAATAATATATTAATATAATATTATTATTACTATTATACATATTATTACTATTATTACTATTATTATTATATATATTATATATTATTATTAGTAGTAGTAGTAGTAGTAGTAGTAGTAGTAGTATAAGTAGTAAACTATTACTGTTATTAGTATTTATACTTTATTATTATTATTATTATTATAATTATTATTATTATTATTATTATTATTATTATTATTATTATTATTATTAATATAATAGTAGTCCACCGCTGTGGTATAAGGGTAATAACGTTGTCTCGTTCCCAGCGGGCTCTGATTCGATTCCCTCGGGGGACAAGTTTCCTGGTTGAGTTTTTTCTCATCTTTAAGACAAATGTCAAGAAATGTTAAGACCCAAATGGTTCTCATGAATCATCTGACCATCACAACCATTCTTATCTTCTTCGTCATGTTTGGTATAAATATATGATTAGGCCTACATGGTGTGTCTTGACTTATGTTTTTTTCATTAAATAAAACTATCAAATTTTATTGATTTCATACATACATGTTTATTGATTTAGTAAATAAAGAATATGGATTTTCATCAAGTAAACGCCAGATCAATTGATTACTCAAATGTTTGCGTTGTCTCGGAAGTGGCCCTGGCATTGAGCTGATTGTTCATCCGGATAAACCTTCTATGTGTTCGTGTGATCATAGTTTCAAGTCTTCTCCCGATAGATGGTGTCCCTTTAAGGCCCATGTGTCGTGGGGCACGTAAAATAAGAGGCTAAACTAATGTAAAGAGAGAATAAATAATGGTAACCAGGGAAAGTACCTTAGTTGGTTGGGAAATGAGTTATACTACACACAGGACAATTTCCATTTTTTTGAAAATTTTCAAACTTAAATGCTCCTTACGACGCAATTTTTATGTTACCTAAGTGAAATTTTGAGATTAGACTCCCCAATATATGCTAATTAAAATTTTCTATGTAGTTACTAGTCTGACACATGTGTTCTCTTAAATTGAGATAACAAAAATTGAGAGTGATAAAAAAGATTTATTTTTAAAAATGCAAAATAAACAGTATCTTCCCTTTATGAATATGTTTGCGTAGCAAATGTGTTTAGTGGAATCATAAAGACTCTGAATCTCAAATTTCATCAGAAAATATTAAAAAATGCATCGTGAGTAGTAATTTTTAGAAAATATTAAAAATATAGTTTTACAAAATTATTATTCTGAAATTATTCTATTTATAAACACCAAACATTACAGAAACGCTTCTATAAGCACATAATGTATGTGATAAAAATTTCAAAACAATCAGATGGAAACTAAAAGAAATTGAAATTCACCAGTCGTGCCCTTACGTACAATTAACAGGAAGCATTGTTTATAATAATAATAATAATAATAATAATAATAATAATAATAATAATAATAATAATAATACTTTATTTATTCTGGCAGAGTTAAGGCCATAAGGCCCTCTCTTCCACTCAACCTGCACAAATACAAATAAATATTCGACAAATATAGATATACACTATACTAATTATGAACAGTTAAAGATACAATAAATGTAGCAATGTAAATGTCATGTACAAACAACATTTTATAGGGTAATAACAATAATGATACGATAATAATAATAATAATAATAATAATAATAATAATAATAATAATAATAATAATATAATTGATACATTATACGGGAAACACCAATTAATATATATATATTATATATATCTTACACTGGATAATAATGAAGTCGAGTTTAGAGCAAATATAAATTTAGATTTCTTTTAAAAGATGCCAATGTCCGGCAATGTTTGAAATGCAAATAACAACCATAACCAAACAGAACAACTTAGCGTCACAATAACTCAAAATTATATTTTAAGCAAAAGAAAATAGAAATAATTTTACACATTAGAACTAGTAAAAGATCATTATAAAATCGTAGCCAGGAATATCAACACACATAAACATGATAGAGATGTTTTAATGTTGCCAAAACTAAACCAAGGCATACAGTAGTGGAGCATGCTGTCATATGAAGACAAAAAAAAAATAGCATGCATACTCGGTTTCAGATAACTTGTGCTCACAATGCCAATCAATGTACTTTTCCTGATGATAACAATAGTGATAATTATCTTAATTTTTAATGAGCCGGTATTAATTTACGGCAGTTGCATACTCTAGAGGCTACTATCTCTAAGGGAAATGCTTCTTTGACTTATTCTACAGTAGATTTACAATAGTAACAATTGTTACCTAAAAACATACCGTGTGTAAAGATAAAATTGAATTCGACGATGCGGACAGGAGAAGGGTGGTTCGATGCAAGACGTTGTGTTGAACAAATCGCTCACTGACTTAGATTCGTTTTGTTGCTTTTGCGCTTCCGTTCCTGTGAAATAGACAAAACATCTTCTTTATAATAGGTCAATGTATACAACATTTACATTCTATTGGTTTAGATTTATGGTTAATAATAATAATAATAATAATAATAAGTAATAATAATAATAATAATAATAATAATACATTCCTAATGAAGTTAAGACATGTCCGCTACACCAGGATTAAATTATGCAGATATTGCAATTATATGTGTAATCAGTTCTCAAACAAATCAGAAATTGGGTTTGAAAATCAACAAAAAAATAACAAATGGCCCATATGAATTATATATTGATGGGGTAAAGATAAAGAAGAACGATAGTTTGTTATTCGGTATCAATTGTAGAGAAAGATGGAAACATAAAATAAAGAAATAGCAAAAATAATCAGTAATGGAAGAAATACCATAGGAATGTTAAACTCTACACTATGGAGTAAAAACATCGTTAACAGAACAAAACAACTAATTTATAAGTTATCCTAGAAAGTATGATCGGATGTATGGATCGGAATTTGGACAATGACACAACAACATGCCAACAGAATAACTGCAGTTGAAAGGGATTTTTGGAGAAGAGCTGCCAGAAAATCTCGTCTGGAAAGAATTAGAAATACAGAAATTAGAAAAGTGGATGAATTCAGAAAGAAGTATAATGGTTGAGTAGTTGAATGCAGGCTTTCACGGCCGGTAATCATAATGTGAGTGATTCCGGGTTATGTGGCCGTGGTCCATAGTTGGTGTTGATACCAGACGTTTCACCCTCAGCTGCGGAGGGCATCTTCAGTGGCGAGTGCTTCTAGGCGTGTTTCCTGGTCGGAAATCTACTTAGAGTGAGCGCTGCGGACGTTGTGGACGTTGTATTAGTGGTGGATGCAGGGTGAGTGGGCGTGGCTCTTGCTGATTGGCTAATGGTCGTCTCCTTGTTGTCCCTAGTGTTAATGCATTTATTTTCTAGTGTATGATACCAGGCCTTAGCCAGTTTGATACCTTCCAGTTTGATACAGAAAAGAGGAAGGTATCAAACTGGCTAAGGCCTGGTATCATACACTAGAAAAATAAATGCATTTACAATAGGGACAACAAGGAGACGACCATTAGACAATCAGCAAGAGCCACGCCCACTCACCCTGCACCCACCACTAATACAACGTCCACAACGTCCGCAGCGCTCACTCTAAGTAGATCTTCCGACCAGGAAAACACGCCTAGAAGCACTCGCCACTGAAGATGCCCTCCGCAGTTGAGGGCGAAACGTCTGGTATCAACACCAACTATGGACCACGGCCACATAACCCGGAATCACTCAACATTATAATGGTTGAGTTTGAACACAGAAGGCTAAAATGGTAAGGACACGTACGAAGAATGCAGGATGAAGACTACCAAGGCCGTCTCTATGCATAGAAAATTGAAAGGAATAGAAAAGGAAGACCAAGAATAACCTGGAATAATAACATTCAGAATTCATTAAAGGAAATTTGGTGTAAACGGATGAAGAAAGAGGACAGAGAATGATGGGAACTTTAATTAAAAAATAAAATATAAAATTATGGAATATTCACCTGAAAGGTCCGTCTCCTCAACTTTCTAATTATAACCCGTAGCGCTTTCGGGACTTGTCCCTTCATCGGCAGGATTCAAAACTGGTGTTTTCACTGAAGATCTGGTAGACAAGTCCCGAAACAGTTACATAATTAATAAGTTGAGGAGACGGACCTTTCAGGTGAATATTCCATAATTTCATATTTTAATTTTGAATAATACCTCAACGGAACACATCATGAATCTTATAAAAGTTAACTTTAATTAAGCGAAATTTGTGAATGTATCTTACAAACTGACAGTCTATAAGCCCGTAGTTATTAATGTATTTTAAAAACTCATGTTAATTATTAAGATTGGTTGAAGAACACCCTCAATGTGAGGAAAAATTCTCAAAATGAATGCATGAATTTAGATCGATAACGTGAAAAGAATGAGCATGGATAGAAAGGCGAAACTAATATTTCCTACTTAATCTTAAGTTTCTCGATTCACTATTTATAGATGGTGGGATAGTCTACATCAGGATCTGGAACAAATGCCAATGAAAATGAATATCTGGAGGAACTCATCGAGAAGACGAAGAAAGTAATTTGAAGAAAAATAGAAGATACAGTAATCTGAGACTTGAAAAACAGGATCCTGAGCTACATTTGTCGACCACTAACGCCCAAAATTTTAATTGAGACACTGGTACTTAAATAATATCATTAAATAGAATACTGTCTAACTATCCCCTTGCATGTAAATATACCATTACATTATGGTCACCTGACAACTACAGATAGAACAGCAACAACTGAAGAATACAAAAAAAAAATTAAAAAATGCACGTTACCATAATTGTATGATTAATTGTAATAATCTGAAATGTACGCACATTATATTAAATAAAAGAAGCCTGGGATGCCCTCCAATATAGAGTCACCCGAAAGCCAAACTTGGCAAGATCCGCGTGATCGACTATTCCGATTGAGGTTTTAAGCGGTTTCCCTCAATCCAAAAGAGCAAATGCTGGGAATAGAACCCCAAGGTCCGCTTCCGACTTCACTCTGCTAATTAACTTCAAAATTAAATTCAAATTTAA
The DNA here is from genome assembly GCA_030220185.1 of Diploptera punctata. Lineage (NCBI taxonomy): Eukaryota > Metazoa > Arthropoda > Insecta > Blattodea > Blaberidae > Diploptera > Diploptera punctata. Next base: position 24,155 of record JASPKZ010004733.1, on the reverse strand, counting down.
ACCGGGGCTAATGTATTTTACAGGAACCCGGGTTCTACCTATTAAGGAGGACCAAAATGGATCGCTCACCGCCAACACGTAAGTGATGCCGCAGAGCTTTCCATCTATCTATCTATTCAACTTTTATAAGATCATGATGTGTTCCGTTGAGGTTTATTCAAAATTAATATAAAATTATAGAATACCTCTACCAGTCTTCAGTGAAACACCAGTTTTGAATCCTGCCGATGAGGGACAAGTCCCGAAAGCGCTACAGGTAAATGATAAATTAAGTGATGGAGACGGACCCTTTCAGGTGAATATTTCTAAATAATTTATATTAATATCCACATCTATTACATTATGGAAAAAGTTACACTTTTATACTAATTTCGTTATATATAAAAAGTAGCACAACCGAACATGTATTTACAATAGTTTTTATATGAACGAAGATAAAAAAGGATCTATATCCTATACATTTCGTGATGAAGGTCAATAACCCAAAGAATGAATTCGAAGGGTTCGACCTCAGGTATGAGTAGAGCAAGCGCTGAATAACAGTATTTGTGCTATGTTATAAAACTTGAGTATAAAAGTGCAAGCATTCCACACGGAATGTGATCAATCTCCTGGAGGATAAATTCATGAAAGATAAGATATCTCAGCGTCATTATACGACAGAAAGAATGTAGGTCGAAGCATTCAATACTCGCTAAATATGTGCACAATGTGTATACCTTTCCTTGAAACTAGCACAAAGAGGGAATTAGATTTTAATTTCATGGCGCGGACAGACCAAGAAGCCCTTGGCTACCAGCCGGCTGCTGACTTCACATCCACATGTGTAATCACATGCTAGGCACCGGTCACATACTGGCTAAAATTCCATGAGAAAATTTCATTCCCCACGGAGATCCGAACCAGCGCAAGTCCCGTAGCTCTGCGCCAAGGCATCATGCCTTAAACACTCGTCTATGGCGACCGACTTAGCTTTCGACGCCATGTTAAAAGTAAGTGTCTATGGCTGTACATACTTTCCTTTTCTTCTTTCTTCTTCTTCTTCTTCTTCGTCACGGTTGAAAACTATTTCGTTAGCCTGTTCCGGTTTCAAATTGCTGATGCTTTTTCTTTGGTCTTCCCAAGCTTTTCAATACCTACTTTTAACCTATGAATATATTAAAAAATATAATTTATTCGTTCATATTATCGCATTTTAAACATATTTGACGGATTTTGAGGGGTGATAGAGTTAGGTCATGAGTAACAATACTTATGCATTTAAAATCTTCACAATTTTAATACTACGTTTTATCCGAAATTTATAAAACATCATCATCATCATCAGCTTAAGCCCTCTGCCCATTCCAAATTCAAGAGATTTGGTATTTCCATCTAGTAAATGACCTCCTTGACTTCTAGATCTGTGGGTCTGTAGTTTAAAATCTTTTTAGAAGGTCTATCATCTGGCATTCTTAGTAGAGGTTCGTATCAATTTTGTCTTTGTTTGTCAATTTTATCCCTCAATTTTAAAATATTAATTGATCCATTATTTCAGAACTTCTTTCTGGTCCATACGAGTGTAGCCTGCCGTTAACCCTAAAAATTCATCTCCGCTGCCTCTACTTTTTTTTATCATCTGAATGAGCCAAAGTCCAATTTTCACTGGCCATAGAAAAAATAAAATCTTTATATATATATATATTCGTTTGATTATGGGTATTTAGATAAACTTTTTTTCTGATTTAAGATAAAAAAGAAAATCCTCTATTGATACCAATCAAACAATAGCAAACACTCCTTTATGTTTATCCAACAATATCTACCTTAGATTTTTATTGGGAAGGTCGCCTTTTAGCAGAGAACGATAAACTGGACAGATATTAAATTAATCCGTGGTTTGCAGGAAACTAGGGCCACTGCCGAAAATACAATACGATATCGTAAAACAAAACATACACACAGATAAATGTTGATACGAGTGTCATTCCATTCACACTGGAATCGTACCTATCCGGGAAGTTGTAGATAGGATTCCATCGTTCGCACGCATCGCCGTGCATATTTCTATTTCACTCATTGTTATTTTATATACTATCTGCATCGGTAGTTTAGAGGTTAAGGACACCCAGTAGTGTTATTTGGTTTAAAAGAATTCAATCTTTTTTCTATTTGCTTCAAAAAATCCAGGAAGGTCTATTTTATATATAAATATATATTACAATATTATTTACAAATAGGGGTCGCACGGGCAGTAAGCCTAACGTACTGTTGACAGTCCGTACAAAATACAAGTAATAATTGGTACTAGTGTGTAAAGAAAAATAAAAACAAAAACAAGCATAACATTACATTACATAAAGAAAACACATTAAAATTACAATTAAATAATAACACAATAGCATTATACACAATTATTTATATATAATTGTTAAAATTAATGGTATTGCAATTTTGATAACATTTTCTTGGTCTATATAATAGATATATATTATTTGTGGTACCCTTGTACAAAAAACACACATTACGTTTATATAACACTATGGCTAGACCAGTGTTGACCTATGGTAGTGGAAGCATGGACACAAGAAAACAACATAAAGCAGAATAACGACTTGTGAAATGAGATTCATAAGCAGCAGAGACAGCGGGTTACACCAGATGGATCGGAAAAGGAACACCGATATATTAACAAGAATTGAAGACTACACCAATTTTGGAATATATTAAACGTACCAACTAAATTGGAAAACCATCTTGAAAGAATGAGTTCAATCGGATCCCCAAAGCTATTTATAATTATATACCAAGAGACGAAGATCACTGGGCCGTCCTATGAAAACGCTGGAGGGAAAATTTTTCTATAGGATCGTAACAGGCCTTGGCCTAATACTTGGAAGGAAGAAGAAGAATATATATATTTTGTAATATTATTTTGTTGATTTTGGACATTTAAACCCATAAAAATAGATTTTTTAAAATTACGTCCCTGTTCTCTGCTAATGTGTACTTCTTTTTGTTTTTGTTTTTGTGCATTTTCCTGTGACTTGCATTCCTACATATTTTGGTACACTTTTCTCTGAAACTATAAAATATACAATAATGTTTTGCATGGATATGCAGTTTAAAGAGGTCTATAATAATAAAGTAAATTTATCTTCATGCTATTGGATTGTATTTGAAAAAATGTATGCAAAACTTTTGATATTTGAATTTTTTAAAAATAAATTACAATCCATATCTTAATACAAGCAAACCTTAGTATTGTCAATTGAACTATGAATTATTGTCAAATGAACTATACTAAATTTTGGAAACAATTGGATAACTAGTTTTTAAGAAAATTGTATCAAGAGAATATTTTTAAGAAGTTGGATTTTTTATTTTCATTTTTTTGTTTTGTATTATAAATTACTCATGAAGAAATATGTCTAAAAAAGTTAGTCAGAGTTTCCATTATGTACAAGAAGACTTGTTTAATTAGTGACATCATTTTCATACACATAACTTAAGAATAAGCTGAAAAAATTATTTTTGTATGTTGCATATTTGTAAACTAAATTGCAAAGGAAATTAGTACCGGGTGCCCTTATGTTTCTTATCTCTATTGCTGTAGGTTAAGGTTCGAACTCGTCTGGGGTAGATTGTTATTTTTAGGATACAAAAGTTCATGAGACGAGTACTCTCCTGGAAAGTGCTTTTTTTGGATTTGAACCCCGCGTCCCTCGGAACTAGAGGCAAGTAACAAAACCACTAGCACACCACGACCGACAAATATTTAATTTAATATTTTTATTTATGCGTTGACACCCATCGCTGAATGAAATATTGTCTCTAAAAGTTCGATTCCCACTCAAACTATAGGATTTTTTCTTAAAGGAAATTATTTCTGTTGGCCCTCCTATGGTCTGGATTTAGGTTAATTTTAGGTTTAAGGATTCCTTCTAGAGCTTCATTATCATTCATCACCCATTTATATCATTGGGGTAACGTAAGTTCGCCTTCCAGGCGCCCCTACCTAAGAAGTGGGGTTAAAATTCCGCCAATGCCAGGAGAGAATAGCCATCCACCAATAATAATAATAATAATAATAATAATAATAATAATAATAATGTTTTATTTATTCTGGTAGAGTTAGGCCATGAGGCCTTTTCTTCCACCCAACCAGCACAAATACAAATAAATATTTGACAAATGACAGATATACACTATACCAATTATAGAGAGTTAAAGATATATTAAATATAGCAATGTAAATTTCATATACAAACAACATTTTATACGATAATAATAAATAATAGTACTTTTATAATATAATACTAATAATAATAGTAATAATAGTAAAATATGATAAATTATACGAGAACACGCCAATTAATATATGTACCTTACACTGGGTAATGATGAAGTCAAGGTATAGAGCAAATATACATTTAGATTTCTTTTAAAATATGCCAAAATCATCGAGTGTTTGTGGAAGTGTTTAATTTCGCATGTTCAACAAAACTAGAGCCATTTTCCAGAGTCTAGGATAGGTCCCGGTCATTATAGAGGCATTAAAAATGTGGGGTTATTGTCGGGAGGAATATAATGTCAATTATTTTTTGTAGGAAAGTTATTGTTATATTGTCTATTCTTTGTGCTTTAGATTTAATATGTAATACTGATCTTTCGAACGTCATCAGGTGAGATGTAGGAAAAAAAAAAGAATTTGTCTCGTGTGGGGCACGCCGTAGCGTAGTGGTTAAGGCCACTGAGCTACAAGCCGGAGGGTCGAGGGTTCAAGTCCCGTTGGGGTCAGGATTTTTAAACTGACCCAAACCCTCTGGCGGCACTATGGTCCTGGGGGTCGACTCAGCCTCTAAGCGAAATGAGTACCAGACGCTTTGTTCTGGGGGGGTAAAGGCGGGCCGTCACGCAAGGGCTGACAACCCGGCTGACATAAAGTGTCGATTGTCTAGAAAAAGTGGGAGCCTTAACCTCCAACTACCCCAAGGGCCTCCGGGTCTGTTGTGGGTATCACTTTTACTTTACTTTATTTGTCTCGTGTAGGGTGGGGAATATGGACACTATTTTCATCTATTGTCTGATGTTTGTGTTGTGGGTTGTTGTCAGTAGAGAGGCGGATAAAAATGGTCCATTCAAACTCATCTAGTGGTAGGTTAGCTGTTTTCTACCTATAGTTTATTTTGACAGGGGCCTATTGATTTTAAATTTGTCCATATGTCAGATGAGTTGGACATAAATTATGTAACATTACTATGGACATATTTTAGGTTTTGCTTATCTAATACTCTGATTGACTTTATTTCTCAGATGTTTGTATGTCTGTAAATATAATAAAGACAATGTAAGAGGCACTGATAAAAATAATATGTTTATAAGAGAAATTGTATGCATTATGTAAATATGCTTAAAGAAAACAATGTATCCTTGATTATGAAGTCATGTTGCGATATTGACCTAGTTACTATGAAGTGGCCTTAACCAATCGCTGTTTTTGCTGATGTGTAATGCGATGAATCTCTTTCATTAAATCTTGCAGAAATTTGACATTTTAGTGAAATTTTCAACTTGGTTTTTGTTTTTAATCCAATTAACTTAAGTAGAGTAAGCCTATATTGAATCATCTAGACTGATTATTTTAGTGTGAAAGGATCGTTTCTTTGGTTTCTGGATTTGTAATGGAATCTGTGACACACTTTTATCCCTCGAAAGAAAAGTGAAAAACAGACTCTTATAGCTGGGACGAGGTCATTTTACGAATAGGTCATCTTCATTTTAATTACTTCAACTTTATTTTGAGACATTTCAATATCTTCAGGCAACATCGCGACAGAGCTGTTAGGAAATAAGCTGAGCAACAAAAGTGATAGTACACTTCATGTTTCCAACTGAAAACTAATATTTATATATAGATATATATATATATATATATATTATATATATAATATATACTCATCATCATCTTCATTCATGGATTAGGTCTGTTGACCCGTTCCGACTTCAGCCCATCTCTTTCTAGGTCTGCCCACATCTCGGGTGCCTTTAGGTTTGTATTTTGTTTTTTGTTTTGGATATCTATCTTCATTCATTCTGTCTATGTGTTGCTTCCATTTTTGTCTATATGTATCCATTTTATCAGTTATTGCAAATATTTCAAGTTCCTGTCTTATTTCTGTGTTCTTGATTCTGTCTTCCTTAGTGCACCCTTTAACAGATTCTCAAAAATTTCATTTCTGCTGCCGTTATACCTACTTAGGTCTTGTTTTTTATGTATCCAGGCTTCTGAACCATAGAGCAGTACCGGTACTGCCAACATTTTATAAAATTTCAGTTGGGTCTCTCTTGTTGTTTTGTTATTTAGTGTTCGTTTTATCGTACCACATATTCCCTGGAATTTTGCTATTTTATTATTTATATCATTATCATAATTAAATGAAATGTCACATCCTAGATAATTGAGATGGTTCACCTGTTATATGATTTTGTTTCCTATTACTATTTTCGATCTGAATTGATTTTTCCCTTGGAATGCCATTACCTTAGTTTTTTCTATGGATATTTTGAGATTATATTGTTCACATATATTATGTAGTTTAAAAATATTCTCTGAAGTTCGTCTTCTGTATTTGCTATTATTACCTGGTCATCAGCGTATAATAATGTTTTCAAGTAGTATATATTTATATATATAGATATATATTGATTAATGTCTTTGACATCGTCCGATTCCTAGTAGCCCAATTTTGTCGGTCCAACCAATCTCCTGGTTGTAGATGCTTCTCCTTCATGTATAAACATATTTCCTGACTCCAGGAGGTTTTAGTCTTCCTCTGCCTCGTCTTCCCTCAGGATTCCATTCCAAAACAGATTTTGGTAGTCGATCCTCTTCCATTCGCTGGTTGTAAAAAGGGAAGAGGCTAAGAGGGAGGAGAGCCTCTAGTTGCTTTAAAATTGTAAGGCTTAGAGGAACCGACCTGCACATCTTCCTAGTGTCCAATCTCACCTTCCGTGCTGCAGCTGTTAGTAATCATATAACTAATGTGATGCACGGACGGGATGGGCTACTCACCACTGGCACTGGTCAGCATGGTGAGATATTGACCGATATGGTATTACTTCCACTTCCATACCCATATATCTTTTTTATCTTTCCTATCCAGTCTCTCTGGAATCAACACTGTTGTTTTTCCGACCCTGATGGTATTAGAGTATTCGAGGCCGAGGAGATCATTTCATCTTATCTTTTCTGTCAAATTCTTCCTAAAGGGCAGATCAGGCTCTTAGCTGTAGTGAAAGCAACTGATCTAAGGATGGACACCTGAAAAAAAAATCCCTGGTCCTCCAGGTTGGGGGTTGATGCGATAGGCCAGCTCCCTCCCATCAGAAAAAAATGCAATGCTAAAAAAATCTAATTAGTGATAACCCGAGTCAGATTAAATGAAAACGAATAAGCTACGAAAACAAACTCTGCTAATTGGAACATGAAACGTACAAGGCGTAAGGAATAAAAATGGAGGTCCTTAACAGATGGAGGATTTGAAGCAGGGCATAATCCTACTGACAGAAACAAAGAAGAAGAAAGGAGAAGGAATAGAAACTTTAGGATCGTATGTTCATATTTACAGTGGTGTTGAAAAGATTGAAAGGGCTAAAAGAGGGGTTTCAGTACTTATCAAGAAGAAATATAAGATATATCGCAAACTGGGAACCAATAAACTAAGGATTTATCAATAAAACACATTGATAATAAGTTTGAGTTCGGTATCTTTCACAAACCATCTCATACTGATACCACTATCCATAGTTCTTCTCTTCACCCATATACTCATAAGATGGCAGCCTTTAATAGTTGCATTCATAGACTTTTAAATATCCCTCTTTCACTTTCACCCTTGGAATATAATAATGAATTGAATATTGTTAAACAATTGGCTGTTTAATAATGGATACGACCCCTGAAATTATAGAATGTTTAATTAAGAAGATTAATTACAAAAAAAATATTTAACAAAGTTTTTCCTGTACCCAAAGAAAACAATAAGAAATATGTCGTAATGTCATACATAGGCCCCACTTTCAAATAAAATATCTAAACACTTCAAAAAGTTGAACATTAATGTGGCATTTAAAACTAATAAAACTCTACAAAATATAATAAAAAACAATAAAACCAAAACAAAAAAAGAAAAATTAACAGGTGTATATAAATTGAAGTGTGGCAACATGTGACAATGTCTATATAGGACAAACTGGTAGACCTTTTATATCTCGGATAAAGGAACACATGACAGCATATAACAGAAATTTAGAAATTCAAACTATGCTAACCACCTATTCCAATTTAATCATTGTTTTCGATCCAAAATTTTGAAATTTTGACATATTTGTGATAAGGGTAAGAAGTTAGATCTTTTGGAGGCTGTAGGAATTAATAATTAATATAAAATTATAGAATATTCACCTGAAAGGTCCGTCTCCTCAACTTAATTATCATTTAAACTGTAGCGCTTTCGGGACTTGTCCCATCATCGGCAGGATTCAAAACTGGTGTTTCACTGAAGATCTGGTAGAGGGGGTTGCATGTATTTGGTTCGTTTTCGTTTATCAGGCTGTCGTTGTGAGCTGCTTTTCATGATTTCCATCTCTTCGAGTACGTTTATCTTCGCTGGATTATTTTCTCTGTGCATTACTGTTAGGGTGGTTTTCAATATTTAACATGCGATGTCCTTCATGGATAACGTGTTTTGCATAGCTTGATTTACCTTCTGCGTGAATGAAGTCTCGAAAATGTTCTTTTGAATCTGATGTTAAAACTCCTGTTTGTCCTTCCTATATAAAATTTGTTGCAGTCCTTACATGTCAGTTTATAAACTCCTTTGCTGTTGAAAATGTTATTTTCTTCAATGTTATTGTTTATTATGTTGTTTAATTTGTTATTGGTTCTGTATGCTATTTTTACGTTTTTTATCGGCTTTCTTTTAGTGCATTGGCTAATTTTGTTGTTTCTTTTCCTGTGTATGTAAGTGTTATCCATGTTTTTCTTGTTGTTGTCAGATTCTTTTTCTAGTTTAGTTATGTGTGGTTTATGTTGTTCTTCCCTTTTTTGTTTTTTTACGAGCTTATCTATGAATTCTTCATTATAGCCATTGGCTATAATGAAGAATTCATAGATAAGCTCGTAAAAAAAACAAAAAAGGAAGAAACAACATTTATCTATGAATTCTTCATTATAGCCATTGGCTATAATGAAGAATTCATAGATAAGCTCGTAAAAAAAAACAAAAAAGGAAGAACAACATAACCAACATAACTAAACTAGAAAAAGAATCTGACAACAAACAAGAAAACATGGATAACACTTACATACACAGGAAAAGAAACAACAAAATTAGCCCAATGCACTAAAAGAAAGCCGATAAAAACGTAAAAATAGCATACAGAAGCAATAACAAATTAAACAACATAATAAACAATAAACATTGAAGAAAATAACATTTTCAACAGCAAAGGAGTTTATAAACTGACATGTAAGGACTGCAACAAATTTTATATAGGAAAGGACAAACAGGAGTTTTTAACATCAGATTCAAAGAACATTTTCGAGACTTCATTCACGCAGAAGGTAAATCAAGCTATGCAAAACACGTTATCCATGAAGGACATCGCATGTTAAATATTGAAAACCACCCTAACAGTAATGCACAGAGAAATTAATCAGCGAAGATAAACGTACTCGAAGAGATGGAAATCATGAAAAGCAGCTCACAACGACAGCCTGATAAATGAAAACGAAACCAAATTACATGCAAACCCCCTCTACCAGATCTTCAGTGAAACACCAGTTTTGAATCCTGCCGATGATGGGACAAGTCCCGAAAGCGCTACAGTTAATGATAATTAAGTTGAGGAGACGGACCTTTCAGGTGAATATTCTATATTTTATATTAATTTTGAATAAACCTCAACGGAACAACATCATGAATCTTATAAAAAAGAATTAATAAGTTTAAAAGTAGTAAAAAACTGTTAAATTCTCAACTTGATTTGAATATATCCCCTTTGTTTAAATAAAAAAATTTAAATAAATATTGTTGTATTGTTGCTTAGATCAGTTGGAACACAATTCATAATTTGTTTAACATGTCTGAAGAAGGTACAGTGTACCGAAACAGCTGTCACTGAATTATATAATAAATATGAAAATCAAATAAAACTACGTTTATTTTTATTTAATTAATAAAATAAAACTAATATTTATTTCATTCTTTATTTGTTTTTTGTAATAAATGTTATAGAAAGTAATAAACTCTATTCTTTTTTTTAACATATTTCAAACAAAATAAACACTTTTTACAGAAACATTAACAATTAAGTCACTGGAACGATCGAACCCGTAGTTCCAATGGCCGTGCGGATATAAGCTCTCCCTACATCCCTATCCAGATATATTGATTTCCAATCATCCCCTGCATAATATACTTCTCAAAATCATTATGCGAACTTCTAAACATGCCTAGGCTGGATTTAAAGGACATGCTGGAACTACAGGAAATGAACGTGCAGATTTTTCTTGCCAAATCAGCTGCTAATTCAAAACATGGATTACTTTTACTTCTTCTTGTCCTCTATCATGTATTAAACGAATTATTAAGAAATGATCTCATACAAAATTGGAATGCTGAGGGTTAAAAAGTATTAATGGTGCTTGTTTTTTTGACCGAATAAAGGGGCAAATACGTAGAAACCAAATTTTATATTAACACAATTTATGACTGGACACGGTAAATTTGGACATTATTTGGAACGATTTAAAATAGGTACAAAAAACTGCAGCCAGACTATCTCAACATCTGTTAGTTTTATTGCCATAATAGATTTCAACTGCCTTTGTCAAACATTTTATGTAAGAAGTGTGCTATAGTAAGCTGTGTGACTTTATCATATTTTATCTATCATAATTTTAGATTTTTGGTTTGATAATTAATTAATTTATTTGTTCTCATATACGTTCTTGTGTAACGCTAGAAAATAAACATGCTCTAAAATACTGTAAATAATTAATTGTATTGTAACTAAACCCTAACATACCAGATGGTGAAATAGGGTTCGCATTATTGGAGGTTCAATAAAAAAATCATGAAAAACATGTTAAGAATTCAAATGTAACTCATACAGTTGATATTTTGACAAACTCCTTACATAACAAGGCCATAATGTATGATGGTATCTCTTTGAAGCTATCACTGCTTATGCTCTATGGAACATGAAACCTCAACCCCCATAAGTGGTATAACATCTTATGAAAGTTTTGTTTACTGTAAAGGTGGAAATTTAGTTTCTGAAATTGGATATAAACTACTTTCCCCCTTATATTTATTTTCAACAAAGGTTGAGAAATTATAGTTTTGAATCTCAGAACCTATTTATATTATTTTTTTTTGCCGCCTTCCGCTTCGTTCTTTTTGCGTTTTACTCACAAGATAACCTTGTCAATGTGGTCCAGTTACTTTTTTAGTTTTTGAAGGTATAATTTTTTACCAGAATTCTCCAAGGCTAAATAAGAATATTGTTGTGAATGACTGACAAATCGCAAAATACAGTAAAAACTTGCTTAAAGCGGAATCGCATGGGACCAAGGTTTTTTCCATATTAGACAAAATCCCCGCATAATATAAAAACTAAAATTTCAAACCCGGCCGGGTCGATGGATTTGTTTAGGACGGAAAAATCCAAGGAGCAAGTCCCTCCGGGAGAAACTTTAAGCCGTGGGTCCCGAGTCTAAAGATTTTCAGGGCTCGTAAAAAATCCTTAAGCCTGAATGAAAAAAGGCCTCTAAAGCAAAATTTACCGAAGTTTCCCGTCCTAATACTACCTTGGTTTCCTAGATGTCAGTATGAGGGCGGAACGCGACCACGTACCACTCAAATGACATCTATACGAAAACAAGTGTAGGCCCCTAACTAAATTGTACGGTTCCAAAATTCTTCCCTGTAGGGGAGAGCGCCTAAATATCTGTTAAGGGAAGAACATAGAGGCTTACAATACAAATACACAATATTATAGAGTACCGGATATGTAGGCAATTCCCCATGTTCAGATTTCCTTTTCCTCAAAATTCCTAGATTGGACTCTTCTGTTTATTTTCTGAAAATCTACCAAAAAAGTATAATACACTCTGTGTTTTAACTTTATAGTATATCAATTTTATTACCAGCCTCTAGTTAGCAAATTATTTAAAATAAAATGTAAATTGAAGGTCAATGTCACTTGTTATTTAGAAAAGTTACTTAATTATCCTGACATTAATTTTCTGAGCATTATGACCAAGAGATGTGGGATTTTTGTTTGCATGTTATTCACAGAAAGTAAAGATACATACACTTTCACCTCTAGTTGCTCTTCAGTATTTTTAGAAAGTAGTTCATACATATATGTTTATAAATAAAGTATATATAGTTCAATGATCCTAATCTATATATTAATAACTCTAACTAAACTCACTGGCCACTATCGAACCCGTAGGTTAATGGCCGCGCGGACATAAGCTCTCCATAACATCCCTATCCCGATCCAATGTTTTCCAATCATCCCTTAAATAATTTACTTTCCCTCAAATCATAGTTAATATCATTCTCCCACCTTCATTCTTGGTTTACCAACTGGGCGTTTTCCCTCTGGGTTCCTACAAGAAACGTCAATGCACTCTTTCATTCCCCATTTGTGGCTACATTTCCCCCCCCCTGCCCAACGACGTCTACGAGAAGTAATATATTAACACGTGAAGAAAAAAAAACTTTGTATCCCTTTTTAAAAGCAACATTGCGCCGCACGGAGGAAGTGGTGAATATTTGGCACAATTAAAGTTCTAATAGAGAAGGAGTGCCAGAAAAATAAAAGTTTATATATAAATATGTGTTTACTAAATAATTAAAATAAAATAAAGTGTCCTAAGTAATTTTGTGTATTACTCCATTTATTTGTGTACTCTCATTATTTTGTTTATGATCATAACGGAAGTGCCATTGTTGCAAAAAGAAAATGGTGCAGCAACAATGTGATTTTGACTTTACTCTCGCGTATTTATTATCAGCGTGGTTTTAAAAAAAGAGTGAGTTGTCTCTGGTTCCGAGGGTCGCGGGTTTCAAACCCGGCCAGGGTCGATGGATTTTTTAGGATGAAAACATCCAAGGAGCAAGTACTCCGGGAGGGAACCCCTTTTTTTAAAGGCCGTGGGTCCCCGAGTCTGAAAGATTTTTCAGGCTCGTAAAAGATCCTTAATAAGCCTAAATAAAAAGGAATCTAATCAAATTTAACCGCATTTTTCCCCTCCTAAGCATTACCTTGTTTTTCCTAGATGTCGGTAATGAGGTGGAAAGCCGACCACGGGCCACCCCAATGGACAAATCTATACGAAAACAAGTGTAAACACTAATTAGTATGGTTCAGATGCTGTCCCTATAGGGAAGAGAGCGCCTAAATTTTCATTGGTGGAAACACAAGGGCTTACAAAAAAAGTGAGTACATTTTATTAATTAAAGTGGATCCCCACAAAACATGCCTCAGGAGGCCCCTTGGGGTAGTAGGAGGTTTAAGGCTTCCCCACTTTTTCTAGACAATCGGCACTTTGTTTCAGCCGGGTTGTCCAGCCCTTGCGTGACGGCCGTCTTTTACCCCAGAACACAGCGTCTGGGTACTCCATTTAAGTTATAGTTTTGAGTCGGACCCCAGGGCCATAGTGCCCGCCAGAGGGTTTTGGGTCAGTTTTAAAAATCCTGACCCCAACGGGACTTGAACCCTCGACCTTCCCGGCTTGTAGCTCAGTGCCTTCACCACTACTCTACGAACTGCGGTGGCCCCCAGTACATTTTTATAATCTAAAAGTTAAATTAACCCTGTCCTAATCTTGGTTTCCAGTTAATGTCATTTACAGTTTTTTATATTTCTTACATATTTCGCACTCTACTTCCATTATGCCGCCCGACATAGAACATTGACGGGTTTTGGAGTGAAAGACAAAGAAGAAGGGATTATTTTATTATTCCCCGTATACATAATAATAGGACAAATGCAATTTTAAATATCATAAAATAAGTATACAAATGACGCGTTAATTTTGTTTTTAACATATGGTTAGGCCCAAGCTATACCACATATTTTCGTATTAATTCGTATTTTTAAAATAACTCGAAAATTAATGCATAATAAACGTATATGTGACAACTTCAAAACTTAAAGAATTTGTCGTTCGAATTTCGACCGCTACTACAAGTGTTATATAATTTTGTACAGTAGTCTACTAAGTAATACGGTTAGGTGAGAGAGAGTTATACGTGGACTTTATTTATTTATTTATTTTACCTGATGGATTAAAGACCTTATGGTCTTCTCTCCCATTTCAACCAGGGTTAAATTATATCTAATATAAAAAAAATGGAATCTTTTTTTGTTCGTACTTCATGTCGCGGCCATGCCGTTGTTCCGATTGTGATGGGGCTTTTTGCAAAATTTTCAGGAGATTCCCGGGATGAACATAGGCTATAGGAGAGTTGTGATACTCAAATCCTTACATACCCCTTTGTAGTGGAAAACGTGAAAAAAAGTAGCTCTTTGGACGCTTAAATCGCTTACGCTGCCTAAACCATAACAAATACACAAAATTAATGTACACGAATTGATATCTCAAAAAGCTCTACACAAAAGTCCGCGACAGCATATGTTTTTATCTCTTGCGGATAACTCACAATAACCATTTTTGTCTTTCATTGATTCCAAGAAGATCGAGAAAGTACGTAGATTCCTGTGCAAGCATAGCAGCACTTGGTGGGTATTCTTTTTATGGATAACTCACAATAACGAATTTTGTCTTTTAGCTCATTTTATGCCAAGAAGATCGAGAGAAGTAGTTTATGGGCAACAACCCGGGTATTCAGCACGGAGATCTTAAAATAATTACGATGTACATTTATAATTATTATTTTTCATTTTACACATTCAAGTAATCATAAGAAGTACATTAATTCCGTCTTTCATCTCATTTATATGCCAAGAAGATCGGGATGAGTAGATTTCCCGGACAACGCCGGGTAAAAGCACGGGGTATATATAAATAATTACGATATCAATTTTTCCTTTCACTTATTTAACTAAACATAAACATATTAATTTTCGTATTTCAGCTCATTTATGTCAAGGAAGATTGGGATAAGTAGATTCTCGGGCGAACGTCGGGTTATCAGCACGAGGTGTATAAAAGATATAAATGTAATAAATTATTTTTCCTCCACTTATTCAACTAAATAAAAGCACATTAATTTTCTTTTATTTAGGTGTAGCAGCGCACGCCGTGTATTACCCAGTAAACAATAAGATTTATGGTAATTATATGTGTAGTTGAATAGTTTAATGCATTCACGCTGGGTGACATTTGTTTAATTGGTGTCGGCCTTGATGACCTGGGAATTGTCCTTCCGCATCCAGGATGTATGGATCTCCGTCAATTGAATCTCTTAAGTGATAACATTCGAGGACATGTTTTTATTTTGGTGTAAAATATCCCTTGATATATAGTTGTGTGTCAAATCTCTTATGAAAACCATATCTCGTACATAATAAAGAAGAGAAATAGAGGCCCTACTAAATCATAATAGTATATTACGATGGATCTTGTACAACTTAAAAAAATAAAACCCCCCAACTCAAATGAATAAAACCCCTCTTAAATAAGGAAAATTATTGCATAATAGTAAAGACAAAAATAAACTAAAAATAGGAGCAAAATAATAAGAATATAGTTAGAAGTTAAAGGAAATGCGTGGTTGGGAAGTGGTTTTTAAAATTTTCCTCGCTTCTGTAAAACACAAACGTGCGTTGTTCATTATTTTGTGCGCGATGGGCGTTTTCAAAATAATAAATAATAGTAAAATAATAACATATTTGTTGTAAATATTTGCGTTGAATATAAACAACTGACTAATCTTAACGGTGTGGGCAATGTTTATTAGTTGAGACTACAGTAGGCCCGTGACAACCAATCGGTAATAGAATGGTGGCATGTATGTATTTATTGCTTTATATTGTTTCGAATAAAGTTCATTACATTTAAAATGCAGTAATTTGGTTTTTGTATAATGTATATTAACTCTACCTTTTGGATATATTTTTGTATATACATTGTACGTAGTATACATAAAAGGGCAGCGGTTTTTTACTTCCCGCACGTGGTTTGTAATATTACAGAACAGTTATTTAGGTTGGCAACCCCGAAATGTAGGAAGTTGGACTTTCAATTAAGGTCGCTATTGTTTGTAGTACGACAAAATGCACTTTCGCGCGCTAAAAATATTCTTCTCTAAAGTCAATTTTAACAAATCGCGAAAATGGGTCGTATCTCTTGGAATTAAAAGGAACGTGCATTTCTTGTCAGATCGTATATTTAACGAAAAAGCTTTTTTTTTTCACTTCCCTTGAGTTTATATCCATCTATACCTTTTAAGGTGCATGATTTGTTTTTTTTTATGTCGTTGAGGTTATAACAATATTAAATTATATATATATTTTTTTCTTGTATACTACCAGCTTCCTCAACTAATAGTGTTTTATTTAATTTTTTTGTTGATTTCACTTTAGCCTTTTGGAAGCATCCTTCATCTTTTCTGGAGTTGTTGTAGTAGTGTTGAATTTATCAGTATATGTCTAGATATACTTCAGGCCTTTCGAAGCATGCTTCATCTTCCAGAGTTGTAGTAGTGTTGAATTTATCAGTAATATGTCCTAGTATACTTTAGGCCTTTCGAAGCATGCTTAATCTTCCGGAGTTTTTGTAGTAGTGTTGAATTATCTGTATATGTCTCTACTAGACATGCTTCATCTTCTGGAGTTGTTGTAGAAGTGTTTGAATTGTCAGTATATGTCTAGTATACTTTAGAGGCCTTTCGAAGCATGCTTCATCTTCCGGAGTTGTTGTAGTCGTGTTGAATTATCTGTATATGTCTATTATACTATAGTCTCTATTGAAGCATGCTTCATCTTCCGGAGTTTTTGTAGTAATGTTGAAATATCTGTATGTGTCCTCTATTAGACATGCTTCATCTTCCGGAGTTGTTGTAGTAGTGTTGAATTATCTGTATATGTCTAGTATACTTTATGGCCTTTTCGAAGCATGCTTAATCTTCCGGAGTTTTTGTAGTAATGTTGAAATTATCTGTATAATTTCTCGTAACTTTGGCCTTCGAAGCTACTTAATTCGTTGAGTTGTTGTAGTATTGTGTGAAATATCTGTATGTGTCTCTATTCGAAGCATGCTTCAATCTTCCGGAGTTGTTTAGAGTAGTGTTGAATTATCTGTATATGTTAGTATAATTATATGCCTTTCGAAGCATGCTTCATCTTCCGGAGTTGTTGTAGTAGTGTTGAAATATCTGTATATGTCTAGTAGACATATATACAGATAATGCAACACTACGTATTACAACAACTCCGGAAGATAAAGCATGCTTTGTGAAAGACCTAAAGTGAAATCAACAAAAAAATTTAATAGAAACATTATAAAAATTAATATAAAATTATAGAATTTCACCTGAAAAGGTCCGTCTCCTCAACTTAATTATCATTTTTAACTGTAGCGCTTTCGGGACTTGTCCCATCATCGGCAGGATTCAAAACAGTTTTGAATCCTGCCGATGATGGGACAAGTCCCGAAAGCGCTAAAGTTAAATGGTAATTAAGTTGAGGAGACGGACCTTTCAGGTGAATATTCTATAAATTTTTATATTAATTTTGAATAAACCTCAACGGAACACATCATGAATCTTATAAAAGTTGAGAAACATTATAGTTGAGGAAGACGGTGGCATACAAGGTGAACAAAAATTAACATTTATTACCATGACCTTAAAACAACATATAGCGTGAACATTATTTTTTCAAGGATATATAGACATGACATTATTAATTAGGAAGTTTTTAAATTGTAGTTTTGTCGTCTTGATTACACACGACTTGACTAATTAACTATTGTTTCAGAGAAATTTTCATTAAACTTTAGAATTCCGCATAGTTCTTATATTATTTTTCCTCCAAGATAAATCTAGTTAGGTGGATAGGAGGTAAGTAATAGTTTTTTTTTTTTTGCGCGATAATGCGTTTTGTCGTACTTAGAGCAATGGCGAGCGCGATTGAAAGTTCAACTTTCTATATTTCGGGATTGCCATCTTAAATAACTATACTGTAATAAAATAACTATACTGTATTATTACATATTACAAACCACGTGTGGGAAGTAAAACCACTGCCCTCTATGTATACTACGTAAATGTATATACAAAAAAATACCTAAAAGATAGTGTTAATATACATCGAACGAAACAAATCACTGCATTTTAAATTAACTGAACTTTATTTGAAACAATATAAAACAATAAATGCGTATTTACGTCCATTTTATCACTGATTGGTGTCACGACCTCCTGTAATTTCAACTAATACACATTGCCCACACTGTTAACAATATAATACTATAATGATATTGTGAAAAGAAAAATTATGTTTGAACTAGGAATCGAACCTTGGACCTCTCCTTCTCCGTAGGAGTGTGCAGTCCACTACACTATTCTAGACCTGGTACAAACACTAACAATTCTTTCCACCTATACAAATCTATAATTCTCGTTTCGTCCGCTGCCAGGTAGGTGTCACTACCATCGCCAACGGCCGGCTTCGTTTAGAAGTATCTATATTTGAGAATTTTACACCACCACTTTTATAAGCAATAAACGATGTTATTTAACATTTTCCAATACTGATATTTTAACACAGTTCCTATAATGGATCATATTATAATATTATAATGATATTGTGAAAAGAAGGAGAGGTCAAAGGTTCAATTTCTGGTTCACACATTAATTTTTCTGGCACAATATAAAATACTAAAATGGATACTTAATAGATACCGTCGTTTTTCAACTTGGTTAAATCATTTTAAAATCTGGAGGCCTTTAGAAAACAGAGTCCAATTATCTACAGAACATTTTGATCTCTAAGCGTTCTGCTGATGATGGAACTCGGTTTCCGAAAGACCCTCAGTTTTTTAAATATCTTAACCTAGTTGAGGACTATGGATTCTATCAGGTGATTATTTTTATTATTTTATATTATAATTAATACCACAACGGAATTTTATTATGCATTTTATCAGTATTGAATCATATTAGAAAACATCATATGACATTCATAAACTTCTGGCTTAACCGTTAGAGGAATCGCTGCCAGACTATATTTTTATTTCTTATGTAAAAACTGTCCACCGCTGTGGTCTCGAGGTAGCGGTGCTGCCTTGTCACGCAGCGGGCCCGGTTTCGATCCCCGTGTCGGGGCAGTTTTTTCTGGGTGATGGTTTTATCGGGGTTTTTCCCTCACCTGTAAGACAAATGTCAGGAAACCTTTAAGGCCCAAACGGGTCCCCGAAATCATATGGCCATACCTGCACGGTCGTCAACAATACGTTTCATTAAACTCTAGATCTTCGACTTGGCGTAACGTGCCGGCTGGAGTCCCCCAGGGCAGTGTTCTCGGACCTCTTCTTTTCTCAATCTACATAAATGATTTGCCAACTGTACTAAAGCACTGCCGTTATCCATCCGTCTAATGCTGATGATCTCCAAATTACCTACATTCACCTCCTCATTCTCTCTATAACAGCTTCATGAAAATGAATGACGATCTCATATCCCATCTTTAACTGGCCTTCAAGTATCGGTCTAAATCTAAATCCTAACAAGTCACAGATAATTCTAATGGGACACCAAAGACTGCTTACAACCTTTGAACATATTACACTTCCAAACCTTACTATAAATAATATAAATATCCCTTATTCTTCTTCAGTAATAGATCTTGGACTACATCTAGACGCAAATTTAACCTGGCAAACACAAGTGAAACACATATGTAAAAGACTTTCTCCATCTTACATTATCTTAGACGTTTAAAGAATTTTCTTTCCCAGTTTCGTTAAAACAATCCTAGTGCAGAATCTTGTGTTACCACACTTCGATTATTGTGACATTATATAATGATCTAACTAATCTGCTTGTCGGCAGATGCTGCAGCTTTTCATAATGCTTGCATTCGATTCATTTTCAATATCCGCCGTATGACCATATTTCCGAAACACTTTAATAACCTCTCTTGGCTCCGTCTACTGACAGACGTAAATTGCACTCTCTTTCGCTACTTTTCAAGCTTCTGAATTCCTACATTCCTACTTACCTGGCGTCCCAGATTTGAGAAGTTATCCTCCTACCACAATATTGACATAGGTCACAAGATAGCAGTCTGCTAACAATTCCTCTTCATAGCACTTCCTCCTATTCTACTTCCTTCACAGTAGCCTCCGCCCGCTCCTGAATCTCCTTCCTCAAGATATCAGGATTACCGCACACTTGGCACCATTTAAGTCACGCTTATACAGTTACCTGTTTGTCTAATAATTAATTTTTTCTCTATTATAATTTTATACTAGTTTTTTCATTATCTTTCCTCGTTTTTTTATATATCTTGTACATATTATATATTTAATTCGTTCAATTTAGAGTAAATCAAAATACATTATAAATATTAATTGTATTGTATTTCATAACTTGTAATCGTTTATATATATATAATATATCTATATATATATATTGTAATTTAGATTTAAGACTTTTCTTTTTGTATTTTTTTAAACCTGGTTGAGTGGTAGACAAGGCCTTAAGACCTTAACTCTGCCAGGTTAAAATAAGCTGCTATTATTATTATTATTATTATTATTATATTTTTATTATTATTATTATTATCATCATCCTTATCATTATTATCTTCATCATCCTTCACCGGTGTGGGAAAAGCAACGGGAAGCCTACCACACCTACAGTTCCCTAGTAAAGCTGCAAGCATAGCATGGAAATGCTATGATTGCAGTGAAGGACCTGCCTTCGGGCAGAATTACTATGGATGGATGGATGTAAAACTCATACTAAGGATTTTATAAAACTGGTTAGAAATAACTCTTTCGGATACTATAAAATATTCTACAGCAACGAGAAAAAGTAAATAAAACAACGGTGTTCTGAAGTGGATTCGGATTTTTTGTAAACTTAGTTAAAAAGCTGTGCTTAAGGGGGACCAACACCTTTGAGGGTCAATAAAGTCATTTTTCAATTTTTCTTTTTTTCATATAGGTTGAAACATCATATTTAAATTAGTGAAAGATTTTCATTTAACATCTCTTACTTTCGAGTTACGTTATAAAATTGCAATGCTGTCACTCGAGTGAGCCCTTATATTTTAGAAGGTAGCTACATCTTCGGTACGGTTTGTCGCTTGTTTTTCCGTAACTTCATTATTTCAATACGGTTTCCCAGATAAACTTCCAAAGTTTTCAAGATATCGATATGAAATTTTGCATGTATATGTAGTGTACAGAGATGAATAAAATATACATTTAGTAATGTACCTATTATATTTTTTTTTAAAATATTTTAATGCAAATTCTAACAAAAATGAGTATGCATCAATTGAAATAAAAATAAAATATTTACACACTCTATATAATGAAACAATTGTAGTATATTTTGTAGATACAACATTAATGATTAAATATAAAACGAGAATCATTGAAATATATTGAAATTTAGGAAAATTATCAGGAAAAACGGCAAGACAATGCAAAATTTTCAGCTGACATTTTGAATATTTAATTAAACCATAACGACTGAAGTTAGATTGTACTTAAGTACAGAAACATACACATTGTAATATAGATATCACATACCAAATTTCATTTCTGTAACCAGCATCGTTGCTGAGAAAAAATGAAATGTGCCATATATTTAATGGCATAAAGGTGTCGGTCCTCCCTTAAAAGCTTTATTTTTCTACTTATTACGCGTGAAGAATAACCCTTACTTAGTTAGTTACTGGTTCACAGTCCTTTGAGTCTATCCACACCCTCTGTTAGGAGTTTCTAAATTAAGCTAATTTAATAACGCTTATTTCTTTATAGATGTCACGAATAGTATGTGGTCATCGTACCGACCTAATGAGTCATCTAGTAGGCAACTAAGGTGTTACTAGGATGAAGAAGGTTGTAAATTTTGCTTAGAGGCTTTCTTTTTTCAAGCTTAAGGTTATTTTACGAGCCTAAGATTCCAGACCATCTCTAGAGGTGCATTAGTCCCCCAATAAATACATTCCACTATCTTTCCCGCTGTGGTCTCGAGGCAGCGCGCTGCCTTGTTACGCAGCCGGCCCGGTGTTTGATCTCCGGCCGGGACAAGCTTCCTAGGCGAGTTTTTTTTTTCGGGTTTTTTCCCTCCACCTGTAAAGAAATATCAGGTAGCTTTGAGGCCCAAAAGTTTCCCGAGCATCATCTGGTCATCATTATCCACGGTGTGGAAAGCGAAGCGAGCTACACCTATATTCCCTAGTAAAGCTGCATAATGCTATGATTACAGTGAAGGAACCTGCCCTAGGGCAGAACAGAACAATATAAATTGAGAAAAAAATATTTACTATGGTAAAGTTGGCCAAGGTGTAGAATTAGTTTCTCATATATCCTGTTTTATGCCAGTGGATAAGAATCGTCGATTCTTGCGTCTACACCGTCATGGTCCCTCAAATTTTTAACGGAGTAAATTTACATTATCTTTTTAATAATTATTATTATTATTTATTTTTTGGCAGAGTTAGGCAAAAAGGCCTTCCCTTACACTCAACCAACAAAAATTACAAGTACATATTGGACAATATTGATTATATATACTCTACTAATTATTGAGAATTAAAAATAAATTTCATGCACAAAAATCATTTTATCGATGATAATAAAAACTAATATTATTTATTATAATGATAATTATAGTGTAAATATAATAAATTATACGAGAAACCCAATTAATATATGTACCTTATACTGGTAATACTGAAGTCGAGGTTAGAGCAAATATTATTCTGTCATTAGTAGAAAAAGAGCCGTTGTATTTAATATAACTCATTAGGATACAATAGAGCAATTTAGGCTTTAGAGGCGAAAATAAAGTTAATCCGGTTCTAATTAATGGAGACTGCAACAGATCTTTATAATGGATTATGTGTATAGGTATTACAAAGGAGTGAGTGAGGATTTCATAATGTGACATTCATAATACTGATTTCATTTTGATTGTATTGACTTCCTGAATTACTAAACACTCCACACCAGGAGCTTGGCTTTTTATTCTCATTTACTACCGGTAATTTTTGTTCCCATTTACTACCGTAGCTCTACATCATTAATGTACGAAGCTATAAAGGAAGCAGTCGCAAATAATTTATTTTCTAGTGAAAGTTTAATCAACATGTATTAAGATCTTTAAGAATAATAAAAGTAATATAAATAACTCAGTAAGTTCCTTGAATTTGTAAGTTTTTTTTAATTATATCGGCCAGGTCAATATTAATAAAATTCAATATCAAATTCCGTTGAGGTGAAGTCATATGATGAGAAAGTTAAAAATTAAATTGGTACCTGTTGGTAGGTGCCGTCGTCCTCAACTTTGTTAAAATATTGTTATATATACAATTAACTAGAGCGCTTTCGGAAGTTATCTTCCATCTTCTGCAGGTTGAGCTTCCGCTACTCGTGTTGTTGTGTGTACGGTGATGTATACTCCAACTGTTTAATACAATATTTTAACAAAGTTGAGGACGACGGCACCTACCAACAGGTACAATTTAATTTTTAACTTTCGTCATATTACCAGGTAGCTAAAATAATCCTGGAGGACAAAATCCATTGAACAAGTGAACCATTTTAAATACCTGGGTTATGAAATCTCCTATTTTAAAAATCAAGATATGTTTAACAAACCTTAATAAATTTAATTATATATGTGGCACAATTAAAATATTTAAAAACACAAGAATGGAAACAAAAGTAAAATTTTATAAAGCAGTGGCAGTCTCCTTACTATTGTATGGTAGTGATTTGGGTTTTTAACTAAAAGAGAAGAGAAGATCATAGAAACAGCTGAAATGAGATTTCTGAGAAGTATGGCTGGCTGCAAAATTCTAGATAAAAGAAGAAGTGAAGATATTAGAAATGAGCTAAATAATTTTTAAACTTTTAGATAAAATAAAAAAATCTAAAAAAAACT